>CACRXP010000193.1:625585-682038 GCA_902702965.1 Spirometra erinaceieuropaei | reverse complement strand
CTTTCATCACCGGTCCCCAGCCACCGCACGCACCTCCATCACTCCACCTGCGCTGCCTCCTCCGTCAGAATCAACGACCATCATCACGTCCGCCGCCGCCAACACTGCCAGATGTATTGCTGGCCTTCGCCTCATATGCATTACAGCTAAGAGGCTAGCGCAGCATCCACTTCACTCTCGCCTCCAACAACCATCATCTGCCCATGCCATGACGACTGAGGATGGGCACCAGACGGGGCACAGTAGCCGATGCGACTTCAAATCGCCACCCATCGCATATCCACTTGGCGTCCTTCTAGGTCTGACGCAATTGCACCATCCAATGATCAATCCCACCTTCATCATTACTAGCAGTCCTCTGTGCCAGTCCTTCGCACCCACTGACACCTAGTCCAGGGTATAGCCGGACTGTTCTGCATATCGGCCCCACATGGCCAGGCGCCCGGAAACCATCTCTGACGCCCTCCTTCGGCGCCCACAACAATTCCAAGAGTCATCATTCACTGTCATGGCAGAAGACACTACGACACCAATAAAACCACCATCGTCTCATCGCAAGCAATTACCCACTACCCCCACAAGTCCACACTGCAGAAGACACCGCCTCGCTGAGGCAGCAACACCCTACTCCAGCTCAGAACTGTTCCACTCCATCGTATCCAACGCTAGGCATTACGTCGGACGTAGAAGAGTGGCACTTCATTTCTGCCCAGGGAACGACACAACTGCACAAACAATCGTGTAACTAGAGGGCAGAACGCTCTGGTTGGGTTTCTAATAATCTGAGGTTTGGTGGCTACGTACTGAATTTTTCTGGTAGTGTGTCCTGGTTGCGCTCATGTCTGCGAGTGCCGCCGAAGGGCCGAACGAGACTAGGATTTACTTTTTTCGGCTTCGAATGGCTGTTCTAGGACAGCACGCGCCTTAGAGATTCGACAACAGTTCAAGTGCTACGTGCACATGCGCACACTCGTTGATTTCATGCAGCGGACCGATTTCGCATGCTGACTAATAACAACAGCCAGTCAATTAAGCTGCCTGTAGAGGCCTGGCTGTTCGAAATCAGACTGCGTGCAGACCGCACCTTACCACAAATCTGTACTATTTACGTCATGTATTGAACCTGCAGTCAGGTGTTTAGTGCGAGCAGCGCCACACTAGAAGCGAAACTGTCGTCTGCCCTAGCTATGAGGGACATTTCGGTGTGAAATGTGCCGATATCTGCAGATAACTGTGAAAGTTTGGATAAACATTTAATCTATGTCGGATAATTGGTATACGAGTTAGTGCACGTGGTAGGGATAAGAAGTCGAAGTCAACAAACCAATCTGGGAGGTAAACGCACAGGCGTGGATAATCGACGCCAGGTTCCCAACAGACTTACCGGAAAAGTATATTAAGAGAGCAATGCCCACTCAGAAGACTCAAGCGACACATCATTATTATTTCAGTTCGAAACACATCAGAACCTGAGTTTCCTAAAGAACCATGGGTTCTCGTTTGAACGATACCTATCTAAATGAGAGAACATGGAAATCGTTGTTACCTTTGCTGTAGCTTCAGCTTGGCGTCCAGGAGTGCAACACGCTTCTTTGGTTTATCTGCCAGACAGTTCTTGTTGATAACGGCCGTGTTGAACGGGATATTGACCGCGTGTCGCGTTGGCATAAGGTGATTGTAGTTCACAAGCTTGATAAACGGCTTTATCTTCGAGCGGTTGTCGATACGCTTTTTCCCCATTTTACGCAAAATGCGGCGGGGATAGCGATCGATCCCAACTACAAGGGCATGTCCGTAGGGCTTGTCATTCGAGCCGTCGTCATAGCTTTTAATAACAATAGCCTTCCTGCCTGCGTAGCGTCCACTGAGGACCAGAACAGCAATGCCTGGACGCATTAAACGGACATTTGTCCTTTAGTAACGATGAGGACGAAGGGAAAACACAACCCACCTCACTTCACGCGACATCTTCGCAGCAGCGCGCCACAGTGAGCGTTTAAACAAGGCCGGTTTGATAGGTGGCTTCACAAGTTCAAGCTTACTTCTTTTTTTAATTGTTCCGACGTGTTTACGTATGCATGGATTAGCTCAGCTCACTTTATCGAGGGAAATAGGCGTGAGCCTTTGAGTATCCGATTTTCAATGTAAAACTGGGGGCGGTGTACAGAGAAATTATCTGGGCTGAAATAATTCGAACGAACCCATAATGGTATGACAAAATGGAAGTGTGTCGCAGGAGATGAGATCGATCTCTCTTCGGAATATATGTCAAGGTTCTTTTTAAAGCTTCATATCGATGGTGACATCACAATATCTGCGGAGAGGGCATTCCATGGCTTGACCACTCGGCCAGAGGGGGAGAATTTCAGCGCATCCAGCTTTGCCTGCTCAGTGCGCAGTTTTATCGGATGACCTTGGGGGCCGGACGTGGTAGTGAATTCAGAAAAGTCTTCAAAGGCCAGGCTGCAGCCCAGTGTCTTAACTATGCGGAGTACTTGCAATAGATCTTCGCATAATTGCTTATAACTCAGAGGGAAGAGGTTAATATCTACTAGGCGGATTGCATGAGGAAATGAGCCTTTACCCTCAGCCATCTTCGTGGTTCTCCTCCGGGCCCTTTCAAGGTAATTTCGATCTTGGACAGCCCATGGTCTTGAGGCTTGTACGCCGTACTCCAATTGAGGCCACATAAATGCCCCGAATGTCTTTGAGGAATCGTCTTCGTCAAAACCCATAAATGTACGCTTTGAGGCGTACAGTACGGGCACTGTGCTTTTCGCCACTGTCGAACAATGAGCGGATAGTCTTCGGGAAATCGTCGTCAGCGCACCTAGGTCCTTTTGGGCTTCGGCGTCTCGTGAGGTTGCACTGCTTAGGAAGTATTCTCTTGTGTTGGCGGATCCGGCTGTGCTTCCTAGGCAAAGTATGCTGCACGTATAAACGTTGAACTGCAGTAACCAACATTTTGACCACTCATCTAACCGATATAGATTCATCCGCAGCCTGTCTTTGTTGGCAACACCCCGAATTACAATGTATATTTTCATGTAGTCCGCAAACATTACTGCTTCGCAGTTAAAACCTTTTGCGTTATCGTTCACGTATATAAGCAGCAAAATAAGTTCCAGTACTGAACCCTGAAGAAAATCATTCTAGAACACAGCAGGATCTGACTTCCCTTGATCGATACACATAGCCTGCTGTCGACCCACAAGGAAGAGTACCATGCTTTTGAGGAAGTTGCCATTGATCTCTATTTTTTTCACTGTGCGTGGCACAATGTCGAACGCCTTCTGGAAGTCGATGAAAGCTATGTGAACCGCGTTCCCGTCGTCAAGTGCTCGGGTCCAGCTCTGGAGAGATTGCAGCAGGTTTATCGTGCAGGATCTTCTTGTTCGGAACCCATGTTGGCATTTCGATAGCAGGCCGTGAACTTCCAGGAATTTCATCAGTTCACTCTTTATGATCCTTTACATGACTTTGCAGAAAATGTATGTCAAGCTTATAGGTCTGTAATTTGTCATCGATGTCCTGCTACCTCCTTTGTATAGCGGAATAATTAGTGCCAGTTTCCAATTAATAGGAAGTGTTCCAGTGTCAAATGACGTTTGAAATAGCATCGGCAAAGGCACCGAAAGCTGATCGGCAAGCTTCTTGAGAAGCTTGGGTGAAATATTTTCTGGTGCTAGCGAATTCGATTCGTTCAACGCCTGTAATTCTCTTCGGATAATGCCTCCTGAGAATAGTACATAATGTATGTTGGGAGTCGGCAGTTCTTCTGTGGATTGAGGAAGGAACCTTATCTCGTTTGTGTAGACTGGTTGGAAAAAAACTGTGAGAACTACACAGCTTTATCCCCACTATCAGCAATCTCAACGCCATCAGTAGTCCTTCTTAAGATGATTTGGTGTCTGTTCCTTGTAATTCTTCCGAGGTAGCTGTAGAGCAATTTTCGGTTCTGTGTTGCTTTTCGCAGCAAATTGTTTTTTCCGACTTCTCGGCGCGCTTTTGTAAATATGTTTCCCAGTTTGTTCCTCTGTGTCCTGTAGGTGTTGAAAGATTCAACTTGCCTGGTGACGCAGTAATTTATCCACAAGTTGTGCTTCCCGTTGATTTCTTTCTTTAGATTGCTATTTAGCCACCTAGGCCACTTGTTCTGTTTTACACTCGTCAGTGGGCAGGGCTTGTTGATGAGCAGCAGAAGGACATTCTTGAACAACTCCCACTCATCATTGGCATTATCCCTAAACATTGAGCACCAGTCGAGACAGGATATATCTGCCCTCATCTGATTGAATTCGCCCCGCCAAATGTCGGCTCTTTTTTGGTCTGCAGTATGAAAAATTGAGAATAATGAATAATCTCACATAATCACTACATGGTTGTTCCGACTTCCGTCTAAGCGCACAAAAGGGCAATGCTGGCTTATTTTATAAGTAAATCACACATATGGGCAATCCACACATGAAGAGCCCAGCTATGGCATCTAAAGATGTAGGAAGCTACGTCGATCGCTGACTAGATCACATTATTCAGAGGCTGTCCTACAGAAGAATCTGTCGGGGATGGAATCCGAAACGAACAACAGAGCGTGCGTCACACATACACAAGCCTGCCAGCGCATGTTGCAGTCCTAATGATTTGGTGAACTAAGTGGATTGTCGTAAAGAGCGGAGACAACGTAGATATTTCGATAGGTCCCCAACACAACCCAATCACCCGAAAACAAATAACGAGAAGTATTATCCTCATACGACTGAATCAATTCTCGGACTTGGCTTTGGACCTCCCATTCAGTTTAATCCAGTCCCTAGGATGGTAACATTTGTTAGCAAGGAAAGCAAGAAGACACTGGGAAAAATATTTCTGTTCTTTTCATATAATGGACAACACGTAGCAAACAGAGAGCGTTACATAACTTATGAAAAATGTAACCCCAGCATATGGGCGAATGGTTTTTCTTAATGTGATGTGCCTTGACAACCAACTAATGAGAAGCCTAACTAGCTTACGATTTCGGCCTTATACAACTTAAAATATGCATCCGCATGCTAGGGTTTAGTCCCAGTCGGAAGGATTATTTCAGATATGCGTGAATGATTCTACTAACATTATTTTTTTGATAGTAGAGGGACGCTTGGCGATCGCGCAACTTAACACAGTCGTCCCGCTTTGTGCCTCGGGGCTCGATCTTCAGCCCCTGAGGCAGCTGGACAGCGGTCGGTAGTATACGCAGTTCGACCGTCCCGATCGACGATGTCGCTATGCGCTTCACAGCAGGTTAAGAGCAGCCACGATGAATTGTAAACGTTTACTTTTATACGGGTAGTAGAATTGCACAGCATCTACCGCACTTTCTCCTCCTCCCCCACCTGGGACCGGTGTTGAGACATAGTGAAAAAGACCGGAGGTGCGAGAGGGCGCAGGTGGCTGATACGGTCGGAGCCTGATATCTCTAGTGGCGTCGTCTGCGCGTGTCCCATGCACGATTTGGCCCCCAAACACAGGCAACAGGATTTCACTCGACAGGTGGTTGGTGGCATGCATCTCACATGTGTGAGACTGTCAGGAGTCACGTTAAGAAGGAACTATTGCAGCCCGACTCTCAGTCTACCAGTCATCCTTTTAACCCACAAACAATCGCAATCAGGCTGACTGCGTGGATTGAGTTGAAACGTCATTCGGCAGTCTTCCAAGCCACGGAACTTGGCGCTTCGTGATAGTCTCAGACTCGAATCACACATACAGTAGATGGGCCATATCAAAAAGGAGCCGAGAAGTGCACAACCCACTCAGTTGGGCTGTGCCGGCGTTGCGGAATTTTGAAGGGTGTATGCGTGGTGCATGTGCCGGGGGAAGTGTGAAGTGATGCCGTTGTATCTGCAGTGATTTATCTCAGGTTTCAATGAATGCGCATGTGATTCTGTAAACCCATACGGTGACTGAATGTACAAGTACAGTGCGGGCAGTTGGGAAGAGTGCGGGAGGTGTATATTAGTGTTCCAGGCACTGGTTCGCCAGTCCCCGTGCGATAGGTTCGCAGGTGACCGGACAGGCCGATGTGTACGCGAATGTGCAGTCGCAATAAGGATAGGCTGGGAATTAGTACACATCGTTGGAGGAGGGTGCTTTGGCGGTTTTCTGGGTGCCGGGAGCGTCTTAGTCGGTGGCAGGGGTTTTGTTAATCGTCGCTGCAGTAATTACTTATGGCGTCTGAAGTAATGGAGGTGGTAGCGCCAACGGCAGCGCGGCGCGAAGATTCGAAACAACGTTCGTAAGGGTGGGAACCGACGTAAAGTTCGGCGCAGAGGCGATTTTGGAGACGACAATTGCGGTCGTCGGGCGATTGGTGCATTGGGTCTGAAGATGACGGAGGAGGCCGATTCGCGCACTGACTTCTCGTTGACAGTGCGGGAAAGTAGGGCAAGTTTGAGTGGTGATGTTTCAGACGGGAGGTGCATGGGACTTGCGGGCAGTTCTTTTGGCTTTGACAACGGTGATCCAGTTTGCTTCGTAGATGAATACACCAGTTTTCTCTTTTGTAGGCTGGTATGTTCTGGGCGAGATCCTCCCAGATCCCTGTGCTGGTATGAAATTGCTTAAGAGGATTGCTAGTAGGACTCCGTTACAATGCCCGAGTTTTTCGACGTGTTATTCCATTCGTATTATGATTGATTTCAGTAGGAGGCCTACACTTAGTTCCTTTAGCCTCCGCCTATTTTTATGGGTTTCGGTTAGATATAGGGGGATATTAATTGATTACCTTTAGGTTTCTAGGGGCAGCTTTGGATTTATAGTTAGCCTGAGGGTTAGCGTCATGTTTATTTTAAAGGTTAGGATAAGGGCTATGCCTCGGCTTACCTTTAGATTAAGATCGCTTTTGTCGGTTTGCTGGAGGTTTTGTGGTGTGAGTTAGTGTCAGGCTTCGGGATTAGCTTAGGGTTAAGGCTAATGTTAGGTTTAGAGATAGGGTTAGGACTAATGTCCGGTTTAGGAGTGAAATTAGGGTTGGGCTTTAAGTCAAGTTTAGAGATGTGGTTTAGGTTTGGGATTAGGATTAGTTATTAAATTAAGGTTTACGCTTAGGCTTACATTTAGGTTTACGGCTAGGGTTAAGAAATTTAGGGTTACGGTTTGGGATACTGCCCGGCTTAGACTAATAGGCCTGGGGTTTGGCTTTGGCGCATGATTAGGTTTACGCTTATACGATGATCCATCAGTCGGTGGCCGCCATGCTTGTAGATTTCAACCCGAATCGCATCGGAGCCTAGTGCTTTCCTACTGGGGAGTTTTTACATGGCGCGGTTGGTTCGTGATTTCCACTTGGGGAGCCAGTCGATGGCGGCGTCGGAAATTGTGGAGGAATCGTTGAGGACACGTATAAAGTGCTTGGCTCAACGATTCCGAATCCGCGACTTCTCCGTCAGAAGCGTTGACCCATCAGAGATTAGGAGCGGCGCAGTTCTTTTCGTTGGGAGATCTTAGATCACCCAGAGATCAAGGAAGAAGCTCTTCGTTTCATTGCGGTCGGCCTATACCTGTATCTCTTCGGCCATACGAGCCACACAGGCGTCCTGCATTTCTCACAGTCGTTACTGCGCAGGGAAGCGACATCGGCAAAAGGCCGCTTTGTTCGCATAGGTGGGACAATCGAGGTAGGTTCTGTGCAGTTTGTTATTCTCGGCGAGCAGGTTGCTGATAGCTGCGTCATTGTCGTCGAAATAGTCCTGCTTCTGACGATGTGTGCGACCAAGTACACCCAGGGCGGTCGACTGGACGGCTTCGCGCAGTTAGCACAATCGAGTCTCCGCGAAGGCGTTCTCATCTAGAGCTTGCAGTTCTTTCAGGTGCCGGATAATTTGCTTGCTGAAATGCAAACGGGGAGCAGGCAAAGACAAAAAACGATATTCAGCCTACCTGATGGTCGCTTGCCTTATGGCCTCCTGCGGGGTTGCGGACGGAACCTCATCTTGGAGATGACGAGGCGGTGTTCCGTCCAGCTATCCGGCGTCACAAATCGCCTTGGTCATTATCACGTCCTGTCGATCGCGCCGCCGGACTAAAACATAGTTCAGCAGCTGAAAATGTCACAACCGAGGGCGCATCCAGGTCGTCTTCTTCCACAACGGAAGACGAAAGAGAGTGTTGCTTAGCAGGAGACGGTGTTCTGCGCAGTCTTGCAGGAGGAGGAGGACGAGGAGGCTACTGTCGTTGCAGCCCGCAGTTCCGCGAGGACCTAACACTGCTCTACAGGCAACGCGGTCTGTCCAAATGCGGACACTGAGGTCGCCAAGGATAATCAACCTATCTACCTTGGTACAGTCGCCAGGAGGGCGTGAAGGTCATCGTAGAATTTGTTCCTTGCGGCGCTAGGGTTGGTCATGGGGGAGCGTAGACGTTGATTATGGTAGCGAATTTTTCTCTGGAGAGTCAGACAGAGGCTCACCAGGGGGTCTTTGGTACCTTGCGGCAGACAGGGCGGTTGTCCTACGATCTCGTTCCGGATGGCGAAGACGATACCCGTATTCCGTCGTTCTGCTTTGGGGCGGCCGTCCCGGAAGAAGGTGTAGCCGGCACCCACCTCTGGCAACTGAGGAAGATGGGGATGGAAAGGTGGTGGAGGGGTTACGGGGTGGGGATGTAGAATGGGAGGGAAATCGGGGTTAGCTGGTGTGGGGACGCACAGCATCTGGTACCCTTCCCTGGTTTAACCCGCCGATCGAGGCGGTTACTAGATTGTGGCCGCTGGGCGGAGCCTGTCTTCGGGGAGCCACATTTGCAAAACGGATGCCAATTAATGAACGCTGGGCACAGTCAACCCCTGTCAGTAAGTAAAAAACCTAATACGACGTTCACGCGGAACCAAGGCAGGACACTTTTGCACTCCTGTCTTTTTCGGTAGTGTTGTTACGTCAGTATATTTCTAAGTTAATAAAGATGAAGAGACAACTTGCAGGAGGCGGTTACAAATAGGACGGGATCGCTGCTGAACTATTGCTAAGAACTGGCATTTGAGAAAAGGTTTTATCACAAATCACAAACGAACAATTAGGTCGTCCGATTGACTTTCAGTCTAGTTAAGCATATTTGAAGAAAAAAGACCTACGCCTTCAAACTCTCTATTTCTCAAATACATATCGGAAGAATTAGTAACGACACAAGGGAAATACCGTGCCAAGTGAAAGCAGTATTCGTTTCACATAAGTACCATTGTTTTGAAGACTACGCTTTCATGCAGTCCTATTTATGTTGCAGCATGTGTCTATCAGGTAGACGTTCAAGCATATTGGCCGACGGCGTCATTAAAACCAACCCAGCCAGATTGTTCCGTGGTTCTACAACAGAGTTAGAGAGAAAAAATCGGGCAAAATACAAGAGTGCCGCCCACGCCTTAGCGTCATTCCACGTGTCTACTGTTAACGTTCGAGTAGCCAAGTTTTTGTAGTCTTCACTTGATTTGATTGTGCAACGTATCTACCCTAATTTGCATGTAACGTGGTATTCCGTTGCCCAGCATTGTCCTGGGTATGCTCTAGTCGATATCCAATAACTAATTTTTAATTTGCTTTCAGCCGTATGCAGTCCGCGCACAGTTGTATTTAACAGTCCACAAACTTTGGCTTCTATTTACAATACCCCTTGTTATTTGCGATGCACATACTTTTGACATTAATATCCTTCTAATTATGCTTGACTATAACTTAGTTCTTTTGGTGAGCCGACCGAGCACGCCTGCTTTTTACCGAGCGACCCAATCGGCTCCACAGTGTGATTCCTACTCCCTTTGGACATGCGTCGATGCCGAAAAGATGGGCGTAGATGTTCTCGTGCATAGCATTTAGGAGAGTTAACGGAAAAACGTCTTATTTACAGGCTGCTATCAAAATGCCATAGACAGGCAACTGTCATTCCATCTCTGTCTCTCTTCCGATGGAGAGGGGCGGCAACACATTGCCCTTTACGTTGGCATTCTACTGCCTACTTCGGTCGGTGCTGTTTACCTTTGGTTTGGACAATGTGGGCTTCCTGTTATGGTGACCGCGCTTTCTGTGCCCATCGGATATGGATGCGCAACATGCCATAGGAAGTTGTTTCAACGTTCGGGAAGACTATCCGACTCCGCGCTGGAACAAAATCGACATTGGAACTCATGCAGATGACCCCATAATGACTTCACGAGAATCAACCCACCTTCCTGTCATTTCCGTTTTAGCCTGCTCCAGTAGGTTTGGATGGCATTGGTGTGCCTGCTGGTCGTGGGGTTCAAAAAGTTGAGCAAACGGTTGACCGTCAGATGGTAGTATCTTTCAGACGGCCGGCGTGCGTGCGCCTTCCACTCGACCGTTACTATCATAATGACCAGCGCCACCCCTTTCTTTATGACCGTTCTAGGCGGTGGCTAGGCACGGTCGTTCACTTGTTTAAACAGGGCCTTCTTGCGAACAGTGTCATACACGCTCATTAATCAGTATTGCACCTCAGCCATTCTCACATTGTATTTTATCCTTTTAATAATAGTTTCATCCACCTGCACTTTCATTCCCTAGTCTCCGAACTGCTCTGTCTTCTTCATATGAGCGTACGGACAGACATCCCGCCATATGACGTACCAGTGGACGACTGCTGTGCAGCCTACGCCGACTACGAATGTGCACCGACTTACCTTGGATACCTCTAGGAAGACCAAGCAGGTCTTCGGAATCTTTGGTAGTCAGTCTGCCATTCCAAAATACCGATCGCGTCTTACATCATTTTCGTACACTTGCCTTTGCCGCGGCAGAACAAGTAGCCGTCTGTGCGTTGGCGTAGTACTTGCTGTGTCATATTCCGTCGGCAACGGCATTTCAGGGACCACGGTAACAAGCCCTTTTCTTGACGGTAGTCCACTACATCGGCGGAGTTAACTGTTGTTTTAATTCCCGCCATGGGAGTAGGCTTGTCATCATGAGGACCCGCCTTCCGCCGCTCCCTAGGCACTGACTTGTAGTGGATTAGAATCAGCCCCAAACGTATCACTTTCAGGATGCACGCTTTGATTCGGGCACGCAGTCACATCTGACTCCGGCTGGTCCTGATTTATTTGACTCATTTTGCCCTTTCCTGTTATAGAGTTGAGCTACACTAAAGCGTTTATCACAGTTCAGCCAGGAAGATAAGCCGCTGACAGGATAATTCTATTTTATTTGATTTTCCATGCATTTTCCGAGTAATGAAAATTCAATTTTTCGTCCTCCATACCCGTCTAATCCTATTTTTATTGATGCTGTTTTTTTGGGGACGGAACTGAAAGCTTCCGTACTGAATTCATATTCAACCCTAATATATCGAATTTCTGACATATTTTTGGAGGATGAAATTTTGGATTTTTTGTCCTAAACCCTTTTTAACCCTATGTTACTTGATTTGTGACAGATTTTTCGAGGGGAAAGATCGACCTTTCCCTTCAAACTTCCTTCCTACCCCGACTCCTTGAAGTTCCGCTGGGTTTTTCGTTGATGAATATTGACATTTCAGTCGTAAATCCCTGCTTTCCCTAATTTACTTATGTTCAAATGTGCTTTTCAAGGGATAATTGACTTCTCCGTCGTTGGTACCATCTTGTTCCTAATTTTCTGATTTTTAACATTCACTATGAATAAAAATCAACGTTTCCATCCTGAAACATTGATTACTTATCTTATTGGAGTGGAATCACGACTTGTTCCAAAATCCACAGTTACCTATTGATGTTGACCGCCGTCCATCGCGCTGACTGCAGGGCACAATTAACACTGAGTCCTCTACGCGTTCTTATTAGCTAGTTGGCCTTCGACAAGTTCTCTTCCCTTCATCAACCGGTGACTTTCGCACCCCTACATGTCTACATATTGTCTTATTTTTCATTTAGGACCCGTTTACTAGCTCTTTATACATCCACTTAAGAAAAGGTTTTACTTATGTTTGTGTTGCGTTATTTTTGGCTTTGCTTTGGCCATTTTACGATGTTTCGCGTCTGTCCCACCCGTAAAATTCCCGTTACCATCGTTCTCGTCCTACGTGCATCCTTGGCTACCGCGCACTTACTACCGTAGCATACTGTAGTGTCGCGAATATTATCCCTACATCCAATCTCACTTGGGGCCCATTTAGTATGAATATACGTAAGCATTTGAAGGATTACAGACAAAGTCCTTGATGACCCTATTTATGTACAATAAGTTTTCACATTCACACCCGAAGTAAAGCTGCAAACACTCCAAATTTTGTCCCTTCACGATACAGCATTGATAATATGGGATAGAATTTTATAAGACTGGCTGTGATTAGTCCTGTTGCAAAAGTCGGTCTTTGTCGAAAATTACGCGAGCGAGTTCTCTTTTAACCACGTGAATTATGTCGGCCGTCACCATCTCAGTTGGTAGCGTGTACCTTGTCGGCTGAACGAAAACTTCCTATGGTCTAGCCGTGTGCGTTTGCTTTTAACTTTGTAGAAATGGCTGCGTATATGAAATGCACAAGTAAACTCAAAGAGGACCTCCGGTCTCAGTGAGCAACCTTGGCCACGGACAATCCGGAAGGTCCAGAGTAGACTGGAGTTTGGGTGCCTACATGATAAAGGCAATAAGCCAAGCACATTCAACATCTTCTGGTACGACAAAGGATTTTGCCGATCGCCGTCTTCGTTGCTTTACGTTGCACCCGCTTGAGTAGGTCAATATCATTCCTCATCCCTGATGAATCTGCTGGCATTCCATACTAAAGAGGAGATCTTACAAGGACGCCCAAACGTCTTGCAAAGAGTTCGGGAGGAAATATTTTAAATGCACGTCTGATCCAGTGTAGAGTACTAGTTGCCTTCTCGACCATCTTTCTACAGTGTTCTGATGGCATTAAATTTGTAGTCATCCATATACCCAGATCTCTGTGCCTTTCTACAGTTTCTAATACCGCGTGAATATAGTATTGATGCTTGAGAGAGACATGCATTTGGGCACTTTAAACTTCAAAAGCCATCTTTTTGACCAAACATTCAGTTTGTTAATGTCCGACTGCAACTTACTTGCGTCATCATCACACTTAACTTCACTCCATATTTTTATGTCATCCGTGAACATGAGAGCCTCAAAATCTAGTTTGCCGACGCAATCATTTACATAGATCAGGAAAAATAGTGGGTCTAAAACAGAACCATATAGGACACTACTTTCTACCTTTGCTCATTCCGAGGTAGAGTTACCAACAACGACTTTTTGCACTCTGGATGAGAGGAAACTCCGGATACAGTTAAATGTTCTCCCTTGAATTCCTACATCCTAAATCTTCAGAAAAAGAAGCCTGTGTCAAATACCTTATTGAACTCAAAAATATGACATTCACTGGATAACCCTTATCCATGGCCCTTGTCCATTTCTCATGCGAATAATCAACACTCATAAGAAAAGGACATCCCAGACGAAAGCCATGTTGGCGTCACATAATATCTTGTTTTTTTCCAGGTATTCCATCAAATGAATCTCAATAATGCGCTCCATTATTATACATGCAATGCAAGCCAGAATGACAGGTAAAGAATGTGCGAAGCCAAGACGTAAACTTCCCTTATGACTCGGGACGATGAATGCACACTTCCATTCTTTTAGGGAGCTCAACTCCTTCAGATGATTTTTGGAATATGATAGACAGTGGATCGTACAGTTTATGAACAAGTCCTCGAAGCGCTGGTGCAGCAATTCTATCCGGACCAGTCGATTGGCCGGCTTCAAGCGGAATAAGTGGGTACTAATTATGGCCGATGAAAATAATGGTTCCTCCGTGGAAGAGGGTAGGGAGAGGGAAAGGGGCGAATTGGAAGGGTGAAAAGACGCTGTTTGGCGAACGGACGGAGGGTTAGAAAAGAAAAAGGCCCTCGGGTGAAGATGAGCTAAAAGAAAAAAGAAAGGAGAGGCGCTGTAACCTAGTTTTCAGTCTACAGATTTCCATCCACAGACCTAAGATCAGGGGTCAATCCCTGAGTTCTTCAGGTACTCCGTTTATAGTCATATAGAATTTCAGGCTGTCCCAACGAATTTCGCAGTTCGTTCAGTTCGACTTCTCTTCGCGGTCCAGAAGCCTCGGTTTTACAAATGTTGTGTTGATGTTTATATTCCCGTAAGTGCTCTTAGGATCCGCCAAAGCCGACATTTTCTTTGAAAGAGGTTTTCGGGCTCGATTTTATCCACTTTGGGCGCTTGTACTTATCTTTCTTCTGAGAAGAAAGTTTAGAAAAACAATTCCATTTTGTAAGGAACTGAAAATCTTCCAGATGTCGTTTGCTCCACCGTGAAGTACTGGTACCGCTGACACTTATCTCCTCAGGAGTGTATAGCTTCACCTCCAAACGTTTCATTCCAAGCTATCGGCAGAAGAAGGTTGGAAACTATTTAGTATTCGAAGCACATCGTAATGTGGTAGTTTGACCCTAATGGCGGTCGATCCTGCAAATCTAACGATTTTTTCCTCTCGGATAAAAATAATATCAAGGCAGTTGACTGTTGTCGTTACCTAGCCTGCGTTCCAAAATTGACGTTCCGGCAAAAAAGTTTGTCCGTTGTCCATTGTAGTAGTTTGTGCGTAAAGTTGTCTTGCGGCCCTTGCGCAGTCCACTTTAGCCAATCATTGCCAGGAGCGTTAAAAACCCCAACGATAAGGACATCTTTCTTCTCACTGGCCGTGTACAGTTCAGCCACTAGCATGAGATATTGGTCAGAAGTCTGGTTAGACGAACGGTAAACTACCGAAAGCGCTAGTGGTCGGACATGCTCAGCAGCTATGGGGATGTTTAACAGTTTCACGCTCCGTACCAGATTATTTACCTCAGCAGTAGCGGTGAGCTTGCGAGTGACATAAAAGATGACCTCACCTCTTTGGCTTGGTCTTTCTCTCGTAAATTGTTAGTGGCCGCTAAGGGGTATTTCTGAATCTACAATCTCTTCTGACGCCCACATTTCTGTGACAGGCATAACGTCTGGCTTAGTTTACTCAAAAAAGTCTTTTTAGTCCTTTTAGGCTTATATCGGGTACTTGTGCTGCTTGTATGGCATTTTTTTCAGTTTTTTTGGTAAGGATACTAGGCAAGCCTATTGATTACAGGTCAGCCCGTTAGATACAACTGTACACATCAATGAAAATGGTCGCTATTTAAACAGTACTTGACTCACTTGAGTAGCGTTGATTCAAAGAAAAAATTCCCGAGGATCGCGGGGTATTTATCTCGGGTTCGGACTGTTGAGGGAAAACAGGGGACACAAATAATCACCCAAGCTTTTCTTGATGAGCTACAGGGACGTCGAACCCACGACTAATCAAGGGAAATCACTCCATTCCTCCACTGAACTTTGTGTAAAAAATTCAGAACGAAGATTCAGCCTGGACATTTTTGTGCGTAGATACGTCGAGTGGCCACGAAGATTGGGCGAAAGGTGTCCTTGTGACATATCATCCAAGCTCAGTCCATGCTCAAAGTCATGTATTATCATGTTAACCAGGACAAGATCACCTCTTTGTTGCCTGTAAAACAAAGGGAATAAATCAAGACAGTTCGATCTTCCTACGTAAGATCGGTTGCTTAAGCCCTCTACCGGCCTTGCTGTACGGCATTGTACTCTTTCGACGCATGTCTGGCCCTTTTCCAGCCATTCTCGTCGCACTTGTATGTCATATTCTAGATGAGGCCGAACAAAAGTGCCGTAAACTCTTCCAAAAGGACATTTGTCAGAAGTAAACAACGCCCTTTTGATTGCATGGAGTACTTCCATTGACGTTTTTTGCAGCTTTAATGCACTGTGGTGCTGGTTTCATGTTTCGCTGTATCCAAACACCGAGATCCTTCTGCGACGATTCTACGGAGAGAGTAATGTTTTCGGGTGATATGCCCTCATGCTGTCATTTGAATGACAGTTGATTGGACGAAGATTAAGAACGGTATATTCCGCACATTGAAATCCAGAAGCCATTTCTCGGACTACGCTTGTGATCAGTAAAAATTATCTTGAACGGCTTTCTAGTCATTCGGGTCGTTAATGACTTGCCAGAGCTTAACGGGTTCCTGAAGGCTGTCATTAGCATGAAAGATGAAGAGCAAGGGTCCCAGAACTGAGACTTGAGGTACACCACTAGTCCCGCCCACCCATTCTGACACATCATCTCCGATACAGGCACGATGTTTCCGACCAACCAGAAACGCCCTTATCCAATTTAGGAGATCTCCCCGGATGCCGATGCCGTTCAATTTATGAAGAAGACGCTGATGCGGGACATTGTCGAATGCTTTGAGGGAATCGATGTGCACGACAATGACCTCAAAAGCCTCTTCCGAAGCCCTGGTCCAGAGCTCCGAACAAACTAGGAGAATTGAGAGGCAGGAACGTCCCCTCCGGAAGCCATGTTGGAAATTCTGCAAGACGTTATCTCTTTCGCAAAATTGCTGTATAACACTCTTTACTAAAGCTTTGATCTTTTTGCACGAGAGGCGTGTTAAGCTAATAGGCGTGAAGCTGCCTGCTGCCACCCTGCTACCTACCTTGTGTAAAGGAACGAGATTAACTGTCTTTCACTGTGTTGGCAGCCTTCCTTTTCTCATTGGCAGCTCAAAGAGAGTCGAAAGAGGCTTTGACAGCTCCGTTGATAGTTTCTTAAGTATCGGCCCAGGAATTCCGTCGGGCCCAGGAGACTTATCAGGTTTTATTTGACTGAGAACTCATCTGACTTCTTCCACGGAAAAGGCGACGGTTTCAATGACGGCAATATCTTGGCGCATTTGAAGCTCCCGGCAGTTTCGGTCCATTTCAAACTGCTGATTGCCTTCTAGGGACTCTTCCGTAAAAACCGATTGAAAAAACTGAGACAGTTATCGCACTTTCTGTGACCCTTCAAATAATAAGTTTCCGAGGCTATCCTATAGACACGCAATTTCGTCCCTATGTTTCCTCCTACTGCGGATGTACCCGTAAAACTTCTTGGGGCATGTAATGGATTCTGCTATCAGTCGACACTCGAAATAAGTTCTAGCAACCCGTATTTCTTTGCGGAATTTATTGCGCTGATCCTTATATTCGGCGAATGACATTGAATCTCGAAAATGCAAATACTTCTTCCACAACCTCCATTTCTTCTTCATGGTCTTTTACGTCGTCGGATTGACCCACGGCGGTCGTGCACATGCCCTTGTTATTTTTATTGGACAGTAAGTGCCAGTTAGACTCTCTATAATCCCTCAAAAGTAACGCCAGAATTCTTCTGAATCTTCCACGTTGACTAACCAGGTTTCCTTCAGAAGAGTACGTCTCATTGCGTTAAGATCTCCCTTCCAAATATTTCTGCGCGTCTTGATTTTTGGTTGTTGGTTGGATAGGAGAGAGCACACGCAGGGGAAAGCAATATGATCGTTTAAACCTAGTGAAGGTTGCGGATTCACTTCTCTTACGACTCCTTCTTGACTGAAAACGAGATCTAAACAGTTAGATCGCTGTGCGTCCCTCAGTCTTGTTCCGAATATTATGTGTTGAATGAGGTATCCATTAAGGGAGAGTTGTAGTAGCTTGTGGTCAAATGACGTGGACGCTGCGTTGACTAAGGTTATTTTCCAGTCGATTCCTGCAGAGCGTTAAAGTCATCCAGAAGTAGTAAGTTCGCCTGCTTACATAACTACTCCAGTGCACCAAGTAATTACATATCGACGATTTCATTCGAGCTGCTAGGCCGATAGACAACACACAGGTCGTGTCGGTAATTGATTGATACATATCTTGCATGAAGTTATTTCAAAATTTCACGGCACCCCGTCGGATATTTCTCGCTGACAGCACGGAATCTCATTTAACACATAAATCGCTGTGCCTCCTTTACGTTGAAATCTGTCACAACGGAACACTTGGTAGCTTTCAATACTGAATTCGCTACTACCTACTTCCTTAGTCAACCATGTCTCTGTTAGGACAATTATGTGAGGCTTCTGTTCAGAGGCTAGTAATCTGAGTTCATCTGGCCTGTTGAGGAGACTCTGGCAGTGTAATAGATTTATAGACAGCGACCACTGATGCTCACAGCCTCAAAATTTGGCACCTTTGCATTGGTTAGGCTGTCAGAATGACGGTCTTCGGCCAGAGAAATGTCCTGTTGATCAGGATTATTTGTCCGTTCTTGATTTGTAGGTGTGTTTCGCCGCTGCTTTATCGCTTTTCCAGCTGCGTCGTCAGCTGTTTCATTTTCATTCGCTCTTTTGGCTCGTAATCCGGCTGAAAAATACTTCGGGATGCTGACCCCACAGAGATGATTTTCTCTGTAACAGGAGCTGTGCCTGCGCTTTAGTCTCCAAAATGACTTAAGGGTCGTTATGGGGAGTTTGATTCGGACGCTGACTGAGCCTCCCCTATCCGGAATGCCTAGAGGGCATTAAGTGACTCACCATCTCTTAAAGAAGATTTCGCATAAACTTGAAGAAGGTCTAATTGTTGCTTCACTCTTTCCCTTGGAATTGTTGACGCCGATTCCGGGACTCTTTTTATAACAACCTTTTGCTTGTGACTGCATTCAGCCCCTGTTGTTGTCAGATTTTTCGACCGAACGAGGGTTGGCTTCCAGTCCATTCATTCCTCTATCTTCAGATGAACTAGCTATTAGGCTAGCTGAAGCCAAATCAGTGGACGATTTGGCCATCCTAGTGTTGTTAATACCTCCTGAGTTGCCTTGTTTTGCACTTTTTCTCTCTTACGAGACTGGCTCCCAACCGTGTCCAGTTTTTTGAACGAACCGTCTTCATTTTCAGTGTTTGGTACAGCTAAAGAAGCCGTGGTTGCATATCTTTTTGTACTCTGGACTACCGAATTCGTCGCCTTCTTCCCTTCACGTTAGTGGTGAATGAGATACCTCAAATTGTCCAACTCCATTTTTGAACCGTTTGACTCCTCCTCCATCTTCGAAAATTTGTGAATGTGTCCGAAACATGTGGTACAGATTTCATCGTCGTACGTGACATCCCAACGTCATCAGACTTTTTGTCCGTTTTACAGGCATTGGTCTGATTGCAGAACGTCCAACAATGCAGCCACTAATATTATGTGTAATACGTAATCTATCATTTGTTTCGACTGGCGTACGCCACTGACCTAGTGGTAATGATGGCTGTCTGGCCGACTGATTGCCGGGTATGATTCCGGCCTGAGGCGGATATTTTGCATCCTGTTTTGAGGGCATTTCACCGAATACCATGATAAAGTATAGTTTCATACGTTTTTCTTAAAGGTGAGAGACCAATTTTCAACCAGATCAACGATATGAGCTAAAAGACTCAGCCTTTCGTAGATTTTGGGGAATTTCTTAGTGCTGCGTTTCTTACAAGAAAAATAACGATACAAAAAGAGTATAGGAAAAACGGCAAAAGGCAAATAATTGTGCAGACCCACGAAAAACAAAGCCCTCTCCAGAATCGATTGTCGTAGAGTGAATATCCTGGGTAAAGTCCAGAAGATCCCTAGTCAAAATCAATTACTGAAGCTGGTTGCTCTGGTGAATTAACGTTCAGTTAGATTTGGCCGAAAGATATAAATGTTTCGTATGCATTGACTAAAAGCGGTGGAAGCACATGAGTGCAATCAACAAAACAATGACACCGAGCAACAGACGGACACAAAAAACAGGCGCTGTCTCAAGCCGAAACTAGATGTATGTGTATTAACAAATTTAAACAACAGTACAGAGAAGTTCAGGTGTACAAGAAAGTTTAAAACAAAAAGTGGAAAATGTGAGTAAACCTACAGATGCGACCTGGTGTCGGTTTGCAAGGATGGACCTATCAAAAAGACGACTCAGATTCCTAATACCCACAAGGTGTGGGGGTGTCCAGTAGATAAATATCCCGATAAAAGAAGATTCCCCAAAGGTTGAAAATTTCAAACCAAATTCGAAACGCGTGACCCTTAAATGTCCCTGCCAGCACCAGCCCCCCCTCTGTCGATGGGGCTATGGCAAAGCTGTGACGGGGCTATGATGGGGCTGCAGAGGAGGTACCAAGGGGCTGTGACGGGACAAATCCCCGGTGTTGTCCCTATCCGAAAAAAATGCGCAGGGTGACGCTCAATTTCAACCGTTTTTGTCTTGCTCCTCCTGTACGATACCGAATTCCCCCGCAATGTTTTCCAAATCAGACTTTCATGCGTTACTGCGAAACCCCGAACTAACCAGACTGACAGGACATTTGGACGCCGGTTAATGGGTGTAGAGAATTTATTCAACAAGAAAGTAATGAAATAATGTGCATAATAAGTGATGCTTTGTCACGGCACATATTGGACACGGCTGTCGGTATTGATAGCGAGTTCCTGCAAGAAAATAAAGCAGTTGGCGAGATATCTTTAAGGATAAGGTAATAATGAAATGGTGAAAAGACATGCTACTGGAGTATGGCGTTTTAGTAATATATTTTACAGTGCTAAGCGGCATTCAGTAGAATGGTGCGAATATGAACAGATTTTCAAATGCAAAGAAAGGCGCAGTTACAGTGTCTTCGGACGGAGACACTGTGAGGTAAGGTGCGGTCGTGATCGAGCAGCTAGCAGTATGTACTTCTAGCTGCCTGTAGGCAGTTAATGAATATTACGCGATTATCCCACCGTGGCTGATGGAATTTCGGTCTGCGTCCATAGACCTTAGTATACACTTATCTACTCCGAGTTCGCATCTAATTTATGAGAGACTTAAAAAGCAACAATAAGCCTCTTGGTTCGTCGTGTTTATTAAACAGGCTTTGCAAATTTGTGGAGATGACCTTCAATGATTCTTTCTTCCGAGAGGTCAGGCCTTTACTGTTACAGGTTTGGACCACAGAAAAAATCCTTGGTCTGGACTATTTGACTATTTTTGATTTTCAGCCCATTCTCTCCCCTACCAATTTTCTCTCTTATTTTTTTCTCAGTTCTCTTATTTTCAACCCTTTCTTCGGTTCATAGTCCGGCTAAGAACACTTCTTTGTTCGAGCTCCATGGAGCCATTCATCCTTTTAACAGACGTGCTGCTCTTGTTTCGTCTTCTAAAATAACTTTTGGGGTTTTAAGGAGGTTTTCAGGTCACGACCTGGGTCCGTTTTGTTTAACCGGAAAACCTTTATGTGGTGCAAATTTCTCCATCCTTCAGGACGGCATTGACGTATTCACGAAGACGATCTAGGTCGGGTATCACCCGTTCCTTCGGAATGCAGGACACGGACTCTGGGCACCCCTTATTACGATATTTTGCTCACAATTTACGGACGACCTCTTTACTGTTCCACCCGCGCTAGGACGATACAGCGCTACTATGGCTCTGCCGACGGATGACGACATAGACATTGGACTGATTTTCGTCCGACTTTGGGGATACAGGACCTAAATCTTCGTATGACGTACTGGCTTAGGCATGGGAGCTTTCACATTCATTGCCCCGCTGCAATGTAGCGTATGAAGAGTGACCGTGCTCTCTTCCATAAACGGACTATTTAATGTCCTTCTCAGCTGAGTTGGCCTTGTGATGAAATGGAGTGACAGTGTCCGCTTCACCCAGGGGTTGCTTGTAGTGGCGAGTTGGAAGATGTCCCCAGGCAGGAAAACGCAGTTCGAACCACGCATGATACGGAAAGTCTGTATCGAATCCTCGCACAATTGCCTGCAAATCAGAGACTGTAGACTTCGTTCAATATGCCGATTCTTGTGTGGCAGTGCTTTTTGGCCTGTTACTGATTTTGCGCCATGGCTCTGCGCCCTTTCGACTAGGTCATAATTCTGCCGCGTCCAGTGTCTCGAGGCCTGGAGTGCCTGTTTATGACACAGTCAAATAAACGTGTCGGGGAATTTGAGGAAGCAGTCTTCATCGAAAACTGCTTAATCCCGCTAGATCACTTAAAAATAGAACAGGTTTATTGCAGCAGCTCTTAGGCGCTATCAGTCGCCTTAGAACACAGGAAAAAGCCTAAAATAACCTCATCCATTTTGGACGCACTTTGACCACATTTGTTTTGGGTGTCTGTCCAGTCAAAAACGCGCGAGTTGTGGGTTTGTCTTCAGTTAAAGAACCTGAATTCCGAGGTGTAAAAACAGCAGAAGGTAAAGAAAACGAGATACACAGTAGAACAATTCAAGTTTCGTGTTAAACGTTTTGGGGTTTACAAATATTTGAACTTTCATAGGACTTGGAAAACTTTTATTTCGGTCAGAGGGTGAATTAAGTGTGAGTTGATCAATTCGGATACATGCTACTTGCCGGCCGCTAGTTCGTAGGACGTGACTAAAGCCTGTTTGTTTTAACCGACGATAAGACCGCTTTCCCGTTTTTGTTTTTGACTAGTGAGCGTTTTGGTGGTGTGATAAGGGCTGACAATAAGGCAAGCCAGCAGACAGAAGAATGATCAAGGCAAAATTGAGTTACTGATTTTATGCAACCTTCGTTTTATCAACTTTTGGAAAACAAAGCTGGCTGGGGAACTTAAAACTTTTTCTACACCTTATTTTCCCGTATCAAGTGTTTGGATTATTGATTAATGCAATGAATGATAACAGAAATAACATGCAGAACTTCAGTCAGGAAGAAGTTAAGGCAGTATGTGATACGGGGGAAGAACAGATCAGTTTAAAAACGCAAAAGAATCAAAACCGACTCGCCTAAGTGCATGGGTACTATTAGTTTTTTGACAGTTGCGTAGATCAGATCGCATCTTTCATTTATGGCATCCGAATGGCTAATCGTAGTTACATAAACTGGCATTCTAAAAAAGATTGATGTGCACCAGAAGCATAAAACTTGCAGTAGCAATTGCAATGAAAGGTACCGAAATAATATTACATCAGATATCATATTGTCCTTGACAATATATCATTGTAGGTGGAGTGGTCGGTGGTTTCAGATTATCTTACATAGTCTTAATATAGTCTCATACAGTCTTACGGACAACTAATATAAGAAGCTTTATTGAAAGGCGCAATAATACATGCTACTTCAAAGTTTTAGTGTCCGATGAGTCAGTTAATGGAAAAAAGAAGAAAAGAGAAAAGGGACTATCTCCATTTGTGGCATCTTTACGAATTATTCTGTCCGTCTTCTATTTAGTGATTTTTAGGGTTATATTCAGGTGTTATTCTAATGATTGCCATCATCAGTGTCATTTTGGTACAAAGTTACGGCCTGGAAGAAATAAATGGATCATCTGGCACCCTCATATATGTCGACGCGCGGAGTTGATTTCAAAGTGTTCGGCAGATTACTGTCCGAGACCGTGTTAAAAAATTAGAAAGCTAGCTTCTATAAAGTCTTCATAAACACGACGCATGCCTGGCCTGAGACAGACGAAACGACCAGTAAAGTTCAGCATATTCAAGGGAAATTGAGGCTCCTTTTGAACGGAGGAAGATGTAACCCCCCAGCGTCTTCCTCTGAGGAGAAGTTCATTTAGATAAAAATGCTGGGCGGGTTGCATCTTCGCCAACTCCACAGTGCACAGGAGACAAAGTAAAGGGGGACAGTATTCTAGTCCATGTTTGGCGTACACTTTACAGAGATGGGTTTCCGCTTTTATTCGCCTCATGTTTTGGATCCGCACTCGAATGCGTAACCAGAGGCAGAATGAGATAAGGGGATGCTTTGCACAAATGTTACGGTGTTAATATGATGCGGTAAACACGAAGCAAGTACTAAGCTGCAATAGCAACCATCTAATCGGCCACATACGCAGCTGCTCAGAGGCCCTATACCGGCTTTTCAGTACGCGCTGCGGTAAACCGGGAGGCAGGGTTTCCGAACTTCAACCTCATGGACGGGTACCTAGAGCGGATGGCTGCCTACGCAACTTCACCAACCGGTGCACGCAAAGACGGACGAGAGACCAAATAATATAGGCCTAAAAAGTTTAAAACTTATCGGAATTCGCCAGCCGTTCTCTCACATCATTCTGAGTCGGGGTTGCACGCAGATCGGAGACAGTCACCGGGTCCCAGGTCATGAGGTCGAACGATCCACTACGACATCCGGAGTCATCGATGGGACCTGGCTCGGTCGTGGGTGAGCCAACCATGTGGGAGAAACTGGCAAACTTCTGTGGACTCGGATAGACGAGCACGCAGCAACAGTGAGGAGGAACGACGTCAACTCTCAAATCGCAGCTCATTGCACGGGCCCCGGCTACATATTTATATTCGACTAGGCCAAAATTCGCTCGGGAGGCGACAGACGTGTAAACCGTCAACAACTTTAGTCATGGCTTTCCGGCATTTGGCCGATGCATAAGCGCAATGACCTCTCGCCTCAGCATTCTCTGCTGAACGAAGTAATTAGCCACTCAGTGAGCATTAAGGCGAGCAGTGCTCCCAGTGTCACTGCTGCCCAAGAACACGGAGAAGTGATGTGAATGCGGCAATTAACGAGTCGGCTGTGGACACTCAAGCCATTATCGCACCACGCGCGACCGCTATGATATGTGCAGGAGACGCCAGTTTTGGTAGTTATATGGTGGCATAGCAATCTAATCCTATAAATACTTCAAAGCTGTGCGAAACCTTACCCCCCTAATTATGGTTTCGATAATGGATTTAAGAGTGAGTTTGGAACGTCAGGAGAATAAGGCTCCTGTTCCAGAAAGTGTGTCAACTTCTTCCCGAATGCTTCCAGAAACCCCTGTATTCTCTCCATGTCAGCAATGGGCTTTCACGGTTGTTGATTTTAAAATTTGGGGGAAAAAATTAATTCACGCATAATCAGCGCGCAATTCTTCGAAAAACTGAGACTCATGGAGTTGAATGCACTCAGAATCTCAGTAACTTCTCACGACTGTGCGCTAGGATCAACAATCATAACCAAACATTTATGTTTGGCTGTGGAAAGATGTCATGTGCACCACCATCTAGCACAAGCATGTAGGTCATGTCTTAATTATTGGAGCACGATATTGTAGTATGCTGTCAGCCTTCGAATCGTCAGTCCGCTTAAAGGTCTGTCATCCTAAAATATGTTTGGCCCATCGTTTACAAAATAGCAGAATGCAAGAAGGCCAAGGAAAATAAGCTGAATAATCGAACTCCTCCTATACGTGAATCTGGGAATACCCCTGTAAATCGGCGGAAAATTGATATGAAATTCAGAAGTTTTGCGTATAACCCGAAACATGAACTCCTAATAATAAGAAGAAAAGGAGTCACTCGATCAGACGCTTTAGCAAAATCGAAGCAGGCTAGGCAAAGAGCGAGACCTTTGTCTCGAAATTATATAACATGATCAAATAGAGAGAAGTGACAGATGTCACAGGACCTAGCTTTCAGTAGCGCATGAGAAGACGCACTTGCTATATCTTATCTTTTAACTAACACGAAATTCTATCCTTGATCGGGGTCTCTACTACTTCCAAAGCAGATAGAAGTCTGTCTATTAAAAAAGAATTTTCGGATGACCTTAAGGATCTTTCCATGAACATGTGTGATTTCATCTTTGAGAATGAGATCAAATGTCTGGCGCAAGACAAATTGAAACGAATAACCCGGCCACTTTCAGGACACGGGATATGAAACTGTCTGAAGTCGATGGGAGTGAAAGGCGAGTTCCGGGATGCAGTTCAGATGAACGAAATTTTCATTCGGACTCATCATCAGACACAGTCTTTTGACGAGAGAAAGAGGGTGAGGGAGGAATTCGCTTTATTTCGAAAGTATAAACTCCAACAAAAAGAGGCTCTATTCACTGTGGACAGAATATAAGTTAACAAATTAATCAAGAGTCAAAAAGGTTTGTATAGCAAAGAACAACTATTGCAAGGGAAATTCAAGTCTTAGCTTCTATATTTTTGTCTCTTCACACGTAAGATAGAATGCCAGGAATGGCAATACAAAATGTTAATATGTCAGTCTACGGCAAGAGGTATGTCGAAAGCCATGGCGCATGGAGGGGGAGGACTTTGCAAAGATTTGTTCAGAATGGAGGGGATAGAAAGCGTCATCCAAAATTCGGCCAACAAATTGCGTGACCGTTTTAAAATGCTGTTATATGATAATATCAACAAAAAAGACATAAGAAACATGGCAGCAGAAGAGAGCATTCCGAGGGCTCTTCTTAAAGCTAACACATTTTTTGAGCAAAGCTGAAAATATGACAGAACAATAAAGAATGCGAAGAAGAATGCAGGATCTATGAATCGCCACATTAAGGGTTGAGGTGTGTAGTAGAAACGTAAACGACGAATGCAATAAAATTTGCGAAATTTGGCGAAAAGGATCGCAATATGGAGGGAAAGGTAAAGCAACACCGAGGTACCTGAAAGAGGGTACCTCGATGGGGAGGATGCTCAAGGTGTCAGGACTAGGAGGGGGTCACAGTCGAAAAGTATACCGGACAGATTTTTGATTATTCAGTACGAGACCATTTTCCTGCGACCATATTGTGACATCGTCAAGGCCATCCTTTAGAGACTGGAGATGCGTCCGATTATTGAGAGGGTGAAAAACAATCACATCGTCCTCATAATCAACTAACAGACAGTCGTTTTGGGGGTCTTAGATCATCAGTGTTGAGGGAGAAGAGGTGAGTGGACAAAACAGAACCTCGAAGAACTCCACAGTCATTGAGAAGGACCGTAGATCTCTGCTTGCCAGATTGGACAAATTGAGTGCGGGATATAAAGCAATCACCGAGTCAAGAGATAACCCAGTCTGAAGAGTCGCACGCGGATGTTTTCGTAAGGAGGTGGTGAGGGACAGTACTGAAAGCGTAGGAGTAGTTAAGAAAAGCACACGCGTACACACAGCAACCCTTATTTAGTTCTCTTAAAACAGTCTCGACCACAAGAGTAACAGCATCTAGAATACTACGCATGACCTTAAAGGCAAATTGTAAAGGATCGAAAAAACTAAAAGAGAATGGTTTTACAATATCTATGGCAACTCATTCAACAAGTTTCAGTAATGCAGAAGAGCAGGCGATTGAACGAAAAGATCAAAGACCGAAATTAGTGGATTTTTCAGGGCAGGAGTGATTCTTACTGCACGCCAGGTGTCAGGAATCTTGGACTCCATTAAAAGACGTGTTAGTAAGTTGCGTTAAAACACGGGGCCACATGAGAACAGCAAGATTTAAGGAGAAAAAGTAGGACAACATGCGGCCCGGCAGCTGTTGATCCGCGAATTTTTTTAAGGTGTTTCTCTAATATTGAGACAGGCACAGGTAAAAAAACACATGGTAGTAAGGAAACATTGTTTGAAGGAAGAGGGAAGTCATTGTGAGAAAAGATTAAATTTTCGTTTAAAGAGTCTAAATCGGCATCCGCATGTGCCAATGGGCTACGATGGTTGCTGAAGAGCTTAAGACCTATCCAAATTTCACCAGAGGAAGAAGGAATAGAAGGGTGGGAAGAGAAGGCAAAAAGCTGGCTAACAAACTGGTCATCTATTCTGACAATCTCTTCTGCCATTAGGATGGTAACGTCCTTGAGACTGTGGAATGAGCGGACCAGAGCATCTTCACAGGCAGAGGGATATATAAATTCTAGCAGATATAACGCCTCTTAAAGTGTGTAAAATGTTATTATCATTATTACTGTCATTATTATTAGGATTATTATTATCACAAACGGGACTTGCATTTGACGGCGGTAACGTCTAGAAAATCATCATAGTAAGAAACTAAGGACTGTCAGTCTCTACATCAATTTTGGTTGACAAAAATAGCAGCCCCTCAACTCCTGCTACACAGCGAAGATTTCCTATCAGTCCAAAAGCAGCAAGAGGGCGCAGGAATAGTTAGCTCCGAAGTAATTATCACCATTTGCACAAAGGCTTCAGCGGGAAACCATCTGTTTAAGCTATCTAACGGTAGACATAAAGGCTGCCTTTGTCAATTTCCGTCAACCGCTACCGAAAGTTTCAAAAATGCAAGTCATCTGGAGTCAACAAAGTAGCAACGGTCAATGAAACGAAGATTTACACGTCTGATTTGTAATCGAGGAAGCTCGTGAAATGATACTTTTTAACTCGGAAGAAGAAAATAGACAAGAGGAAGGCCTACACAGCTTCCTTTTTACGCACGTTCCTGCCAAATTATGCGCTGTTTTAGCTGTCTGCGTCAAGGATTATGGAGTAACGTTTGGTAAAACGCCTACTTATATTACTGAGGTAAATTGCAAAGGTCAAAAACTACACAGCTCTCAATGGATTGTGAGGCCTATACTGCGAATACTG
The DNA here is from genome assembly GCA_902702965.1 of Spirometra erinaceieuropaei. Lineage (NCBI taxonomy): Eukaryota > Metazoa > Platyhelminthes > Cestoda > Diphyllobothriidea > Diphyllobothriidae > Spirometra > Spirometra erinaceieuropaei. The sequence goes on along the minus strand of CACRXP010000193.1, from coordinate 653,845 downwards.
AGCGGCCCTCAGACCTGCATTCATTCATTGAGCCAAGACTTCATCGTGTTCTAAAGTCGTGTTCGGGGTTGAGCACTATTACACTTGGAGGGTTGTTTTCTTGATAGTTAGATTAGAGGTGAAACAAAACTGCAGTCAACACCGCTCCAGGGGTTTGTTTTTTAGCAAAGTACAGACAAATTACCACATTTACCATATCTTAAATAAGATTAGTTCACGAACAGCGTTGCATTTGCAAAGGCATTTCGGAAAAATCCTTTGTTTCACCATCAGAGTGGTGAGATATCTCACCACTGATGATGGAGACGAAGATGAACCACGTGGCTCCTCCCGTATGCCTTGATTTGTTCAGTCTTGCCGCTTATCTCTTAAAGCCGTGCTCGACATACGATCTTTGACCTGCCTGTTTGCTGAGAGCTAGCTTTGACCGCTGACGAGCCCCCGTGAACTCTTTGATCTTTGCGGCCATCGGTATTATATTAAAATCGATGCGGCTTTTGGTCCTCCCCTCGTAATCGTTTTGACTGATCACTTCTCGCGTACGAATTCACTTTGATATTTTGGGCGTATAGACGGCCAGATGTTCCATGTCGGTCACGTGATCTCTGACCAACTTCTCTTCCCTTCTGCGAGGGTATCGACTGCTTGGCCAGTCAGGACCTGATCGCTTATTTTGTCGACCCTGTCCAAACGGATTTGAGCTTTTTGGATAGCGGATGCTAGGCAGGATGCTGTTCAGTGGCTCGGTTAAGTGTGCTAATCAAAGACCAGCTTTCGAGCACCCGCCTGGCTATCTTTTCCGTGGCTCGGCCGATGATCCTTGCTTATGCCGTTGTATGTGGCTGGATACCAGAGGCACCTTATCTTGTGTCGAGACGTTTGCCCGTTTCAGTGACACGCCTCGTGCTAAAATTATGACATGGTATACTGCAGATCACTGCTGATCGTTCCGCTGCCGGTTAGGAATCCTTGGGTCTCTTTATCTTCAGTCTGGTGGTGGATTCCGGTTAACTGACCACAACCTCCCCCCCCAAAAAAGTACAGGTTTCGTGCCGGTGCCTCCAAACTGCTCCTCATATAAAGGATCGCGAGCCAGAACTTCGACTTTTCACGTTCGACTGCTCACAGGTAGACACCTCCAGGTGACCTTCAGGTGGGTGACCAATGGTTGCGAATAGGATTCGCAGGAGGTAGTTTACTTCCTCCTGTCCCCTTTTGTCGTCATTGCAGCGTATTCGAATTCATCTTAACAGAGCTCTGACTAATCTGCGTTTTGTGACCGGAAGAGTGATTGTTGTTGAATTAGAGGACCTGTCTAGTATTTGGTGCTTTACGATATACCGTAGTCTTATTTCTCCAACCATGTAAATTATACAACAAGGAATGACAACCGACAGTTAATTTTTTTCCATTGCCCTAAAGGCCTGATCGTCGATCTTTCCGAATGCTACAAAGATGTCATCGACATAACTGGCCCTGGATTTCTGACATTACAGCATTGTGTAGATCATTCAGGAAATAAACTCCGAATTCGTCACATTTGCCTTGCCCGATGCAGTGAATCAGTTAAGGATGTACAGCGAAGGCAATAAACTGAGTGTGGACGAGTCTGGTTAGGGACCGTTCGAGCAGCTTTAACCATGAATGCGTACGAACATCTGTATGTAACGTGGAACTACATGGTTAGCCCAAGAACGGAGGCCTGACATTAAATCCCTTCAAACAAACAAACAAACGAGGGATTCGAGATCACTTATAGTTTTGATCAGCTGCATTCAGCCAAGTTACATCTCTGTGCCGCCGTGTCAATTATCAAAAATGCTTTCCGTCCTTCAGAGGATGTATACAGTCGGCCTTATTGCAGAATATATTTAACTGAGGAATAAACAATAGCTGATGTGTACTTATCTCGGTTGTTCGCGCAAAGCGCTTTCTGTCGGGGCGAAGCATAAACGCATACATTGGATAGCAGACGGCACGCTTGTTTTGTTGGGCGGCCGCGCGCTTTCGCCCCAGAGAATTTGCATGCCGATGACTTGCGAGCCGATGTTAGAGACAGTGATGGCCGCGTTAAACTGGCTTTCCACACCCAAAAGGTCAGCAGAACGTAGAACGCAGTTGTCATGGAAGTAAATGACGCAACAAAAACCGAGCTCCGGGTTACATCAGCAGAGGAGCGGAAAAGGTTTTTGGTCGATTTCAGGATTCTGAATTCTGCGCAACAGCTTACGTCGCCATGCTACGACCAAAACAACTTGTGGTTTTCCCCATTTGTGGAGGCAGCTTTATTTTCTCATTGTTAACAGATACCCATCTCACACTTGTCGCAGGCAATATCGCTTGTTTTTGTAATTAACGTTTAGCACAAAATCGATACTTCTGAGGAGTGGGTTTACTGTTCATAAAAGTATGTCGTTCAAATTGGATCTCGATATATGAGGAAGCTCTACCCTAAGGCCCTCGTGATGATTTTAGTTAAAGAAAATAAATTACTCTGTAGGATGTCTAGTTCCGGTGGAAAAATCGCAAGAAACAAAATGGTCACTCAAGAAGACTGACTTTATACTACCTGCGATGAGATGAACTCATATTATGCCTCCACTAAATAGGGCAAAACTTCAATCTTAAAAAAACCCGTGAAACTGAAAGCGAATAAGCTTAGTAAAAGCAAAATCGTGTCAAGTAGTTCGCATTACGAAGCTAAATCAACAATACGCACGCCACGTGAGGCTAGGACGGCTAATGTTCTAAGGATGCAGTGGTGAATTTTATGCTAATTGGTTTACAATGACAAGGACTTGCCTACATTGTCCTACTCTTTCTTCACATAAACATACTATTTCAGTCACGAGAGGCAACTAAGTCAGTTGTAGACGGGGCTAAGAACAGTGACCGATATGTCTAAATCCACGTTTAAGTGCGCCACACACGAGCTTATGCCTGCGTGCACACGGAGCAGATTCAACAAGGGAAGATTCGGATCTCCCATCGAAGAAGTTCACCACTAGGTTCACAGTAAAACTGAGTGGTCCAGTCAGTAAGCAGCCTTTCATATCATGACTCTTAATGCATTGAGACAATTAAGAGCATGGGTTGGATCCAATTAAGATTGGCCTTACTCGTCCTCCCCTTTCATGTCATATGACAGTTGTAGGCTCAGAAATTTGATTATACACGGAGGCCTAAGTAGCGTAAAACTTCCGTCTAACCTTTGCCACACGACTGTGCTGCACCCAATGAGGTTTGAGGCGACGACGCCGACCGCCTTTGGAGGCCGGTAAGTGTCTCATGGAGAGTATTTCACAGAGCACGGACACCGGTGTGTGTGTGTGCGTGTTGTGCTCCCCAAACGGGCCACGTGTTAGATGCGCTGAACCAACACGGGGGCCACATTGAACTGTGGCAGGCGTTATCTTTGCGCAATAACAAATGCCGACATCTACGGAGTGCGCTGGCAGACCCTGTTGTCGGCAGTCGTCGCACAAGTGGGACCACGGCCATCAGCCCATTGTCTTGTGGGTCAAAATCCTGGCCATTTGTTAAGAGGACCAGGGGGTGTGGTGGAACGTCAAGGTGAGGATACGTCCAAGCCATCCACCTGCGGCCTCCCTCGTTTCCGGTCTTCTTGACCCTGTCTTGACACCAGGTTCAGGCGGAGGAGAAGAGAGTGTGGTAGATGCAGCGCAAGTCTATTGGCACTATGAATCCCTGCGCAAGTCACCCTCCCTGCTCCTACCATCTACTGTGGGGCATACGGTGGACATAGTCGAACTCGACGGTCGAACTGTCGTGTGTGTGTGTGTGTGTGTGTGTGTGTGTGTGTGTGTGTGTGTGTGTGTGTGTGTGTGTGTGTGTGTGTGTGTGTGTGTGTGTGTGTAAATGCCTGAGAAACTGGAGACGACTTTAATATAAAGTGCTAAACAGAGTCCCGTGAACATGCGCAGCCTAATTTTGTCCAACCTTAATTAGAACCAGAGGTAACACAGCATAAACCAATTACAGGAATGCAAAGTTGTTGCTTTGTTATTACTGCCAAATACCAGTATATGCTTCAGAAGTCTGCTATCACTATAAACGAATTCACGCGCTGGTCGCCGTCCCTACACTCTTCCTGCTGTGGAGCCCGTGATGAACATAATCGATTTCGATGGTCGAACCACCACTGCTAAATCTCCTCAAAAATCCCGTCTTTTATAAGCGTGCAGCTAACGCCGCTTCCTAAAGACTATGGTTACTGGGAGCCCTAGATCACGCCAGATCAACTCGACTGACCTTGACGAAAAACTGCATACTTAAGGCAAGTAAACTCAGTAAAAATGCTGTGGCCGTTTCAAAACCATATGCTATTTCGTATAGTTAATCAAAAACTGAAATATGAAAACCCAAAAATATTTTCGGTCAGAACTTAACTTCAGTGAGTCCGATGATAAAAACGCCCAGTGTCCATGGCATTGTTGTTAGTATCGTAGGGGCAGTAGTCTAAACGCAAACGCCCAAAATATCGAACTTTACTTGTTTACGTTTCAAATTGCGGATCAGAATATTTCCTTGTACAAAAAATACAGCGGTTCTTATCCACTTTCAATCTTTATCCGCTTTCATCTAGGATGAATCAGAGGTTTTATTTTTATTGTCCTAGATTTAAACGTAGCTGAAATTCCCAATACTGTCACCGTATGAAAAGACTCTGAAGCCGACTTTATTTGTTTATCACGACTTAGGATTGATTTAAAATGAATAACACGGTTTGTACGACTCGCATGAGCCGCGATTCGAAAAAATGGCCATTAAGTTTCTCAGTTCGCTATCTCTTCGAAGTGTGCGATTATTCTTCGAGTCCTAAAATACCTGAAACCTGTGCTCACTGGGAAGTCTAGTATAATTGAGATCAGAGTATCTGGTTTTTCGTGATCGTACGGTTTGTCCTTGTCATGGTTTTTCAAATCTCTGTACATCCGGAATTCAAGCTATTTAACACCAGCGCATAAACCCGCCGGAAATCTAAATCGAAAGTGTCCCTTTAAATCCAAAAAAATGACCGGAGAGAAAGTGCGTCAGGACGTTAAAGGTAGTGTGGTAGTCTGTAAAGTGATGACCTCTAGTTAGCTCTGCTTTGCTAAAAAGCTTTTGAGGACGGATACTTTTTTGTCGTTATTATATTTTAGAATTTTTGTGAAATGTATGACAAAACAAATAGTGAGAAAGTAGCCAATTTTCAAACATTTTACTGAGGTTAAACTGTTATTTATAATTTGTAGCAAGAAATCTTCAAAACAACCATCGGCAAGTCTATGGTTTATGGCTGGGGTCGCTTAATCCGGGGAGTATTTGTGTTGAGCAAAAAAGCTGGACATCTAAGAACTTTGTAATATTACAAATTTTGGTCCTCCATATTGTCACCCATGAAAAAGGGGCACTATTTTTACCTTCTAATGATAACAAAAAGTGAATTTAATGACCATTTGAAGGCATTATCAAAAGGGTATTGCATTGTGTTATTTGTACCGCAGCGACTGCCTTAAGTCATCTTGACCACCCTCACGCAGCAGCCACCATGAGGTCTTTTTATTTCCTTCCTTGGCACGTACAAATAAATATCTCCAGTTATTTTCCTCCAATACAATCTCGCCTCGGAATAGGTAACCCCGGCCATAAACCATACCCTTTCACAACCGTCTGTTTGCATAATAATTATACACTTTTGAGTTTGCAGTTTTCTTCATTTTATTAAGAGCACCGCTATCTTTTTGGGCCATTTCTTAATGCCCCGCCTCGTCAACACGCCAAGTAGGGCTACTTTGAGGTATAAATCGGCTTAGGTCGTATATCGTCAGCTAATTTAAATGTGGAGGCTCAGGAGCAAATACTTCGTTTCGATGTGTCTTAATTTTCCACACCTAGAACGACCTCTAAAAATTATTGACTATTTAACATCAGGCAGATGTGGACGGCCATTACCCTGACGTTTCTACGATAAGTACAGTCAAACAATCTCGGTCTCACGCTTTAAAATTTCTGCATTAGACAATGAACGTTCCCCCCTACAGTCCGATAAGCGTCGTCGAATTACTTAAAAAAGCATGTAGGGCATAAGTATCTTTCAAAGTATTTTACTGGTGGTTTTGAGTGTACGTGCATGAGATGAATCAGAACGCAGTCTGTCCCACCGCTTTAAGTAACGTATTGCCCGACTTTCCCAGTTTAGATATTTTTGACAAGTTTAGGCTCTGCCAGCCTAAATAAATTTGTAAATAGCGGTAGAACTGGCGAACAGGAACTGTTTGTCGAATTAGTCAATTAGGCGCTCAGTGAGAAAGAAGTATGCCAGCTGGTAATGATGTATCCGAGTTTTATCCAAAGAAAACGATAAATCAAGATAAAACAAATATGTCCGAAGACGTTTATGTAAGTTTCAGTGACAAAGAAGATTAGAGACGGATTTGGCGTACTTTTTGATTAGGACAAAAGGTACACTGTTATCCTCACATTCTCATAAAAATGACTTAGTATCGTATTTTGTGCCGCCTCGTATTTTTTCCTGTTAAAAACAGCCTTATCTAAACGACATACTTCATAAAAATCGAGAGAGATCTAGGAGATGGTAAAAAGATGGGTCTAGTGTACCATATTTCTACCCTCCCACTCTTTTGTATTATTTGCCAGAACATTTAATATATCAGGTTGAATGCTCAACAAAGTGTAGATGACGAAACTGACAGGGGGTGAGTTATTGAAGGAAATGGCTCCAAAGCCAAAGGCGGCTTTTCAGATCGTTATATTTTCGGCTTTCTATTATCGGAACTTTAAGTAGTGCGCTCAGTTTATGTAAAAAATTAAACCCTTATAATGAATCGCTTTCAGAAATGGGTGATATATAACAAAAAGTGCGGAAAGTACCATTGTAGTAACCATTGTTTTCTTCGCCAGGTTCTGACATAACAGGCATTTCGTCCAAGTAATAACTTTTCAGACGAGTCGTAAATGTATGGATACCAGAAAATATGACATGGCTCCGTTACGGTGCATTTTCAGATGAAAATGCCGATGCCGAATCTCCCAGACACGAATGGATCTGCAATGGAGAAGCCGAGTAACACCATTTCACATTAAAAGTGACGCTTGCCAATTGCTTGCCAGGCTGTTCGGCGCTTATCGTGTATCTTGCGTGGAAGACAAAACTATAAAATCCTCCCGTAGAAGGAATATAACTCGTCAAAAACACGTATGAGTAAATGTATGGAAAACAAACGAGTATAGGGTAAAAAGGAGTCGATTTTTTTATCAATTTGATCGACCCTTACACGTTCCACGTTTGGTTTTATTGACTTCTTCAAATTGTCGACCTCATATAGCGTTCTGGCCCGAAGGGACAGAATGATGAACACAACAAGTAAAATTCGAGCACGCGACGGACGAGAAACCTGCCTTAGACCACGGTTTCGGAGAGCATTTCCGATTTATGGTGGTCGTGGGTGACCAGACTCTCGCATGCATTTTTGTGATCTGACATGAACGCCGTTGTGTGCATGCAGCCTTATCAGAGAATACAGAGCCCACACTCGTTTTCCTCCTAATTGTCACATACAACAAGCAACATGTTAAATTATAAGTCTACTCGTTAAAGTTACTAAAGAGTGACCATTAAATTAGTAACCATGGAATGTAGTCCTAGGCTGCTTCTTGCACAACAGCATGCTGACTTGGAATGAGGCATTTCTCATCTACTCATGTGAAAGTTTGCAAGTAACTAATTATTAAAAATGCGTTTTTTTATGGACTTCAGCCGCCCATAGATGCACAATTATCTTTTATGCAAAACGTGAACGAAAACGTTGATTCTTACAGCCGCTTTACAGGGATTGCGCCTTTTCAAGGCTTATTTCCGATGGGGAATGCATTTAGATTACGAAAAAACAGCGCTCATAGCATGTTTTTGGGCACTGGTGTGAATTTCGGTCTAATTTAGCCCCCGAGGTCGGTTAGAACCGCTTTCAAAATAAATGAAATTATCCATGTGCAGTTTGATGGCTCGTTTTAGTCTAAATGTCTCAAATTATGTACGTGGACGGATGTAAGGGATTAGTTTGAGGAAAGTACATGGCATGGAGCAAGGGCAGACAAATGTCATGTTTAAAAATTCGCAGGAATCGGCAAACCTTTTCGAAATTGTGCTACTACATTGCTGCAAGTTACAAATTTGGATACTTCCTCACCTTCAAAATGAACACAAGAGTTGAAGTTCTGGCCTATTCCTTCTCAGAAGGCTTAGAATAAATTCAAAGATTAAAAATCGCAAAATGCATCACCTGAGTCGCAATATCTAGAAGAATGTGGTTTACGGACGTGGTTCGAAAAATTTGGCCCAGGAATCAGTATCTCTCTATAGCATATGAATTAACTTTGGACTATGCTTCTCGCTGATGTGCATAATATTTGAACCTAGGTGATGTTTTTCGTTCGAAAGCCTGTTTAAAGACTTCAGCGAAGTTTTATTCAGTTTCTGTGCGCAAATAAAGATCCTGCCAAAGTTTGCTTTCCTAGAGTTGAATGATACTGCCGAAAATGGAGATTCCAACGGGATACACTAAAGCCTCTTATAGCTGCTGTCCAGCTCGTCCTTTCTCCAGGGAGATCTGAAAAGTCCATGGCTTGCAAATACACCTGAATAAAGATGTTACAGGAACAGAAAGGCCGTCGGCATGCATGCATTATGCTGTCGGCTAAGATTGTGTTTTTCATCTACATGGGCCAGTTATTTAACCACGTGTCCTTATCATATATGTGATCGATGTAAATTCAGTAAAAGGTTATTTCGATGGAACGCTGGACGTTTTCATATACTTATAACACTGGAAAGTAGATGACAGTAGTCGAATCCACAACTCTTACTCACTTCACTAGACGGTACCGTACGTTACACTCCGGGACGCATTTTCAAGTGAAATGACTAGGGGAAAAAGAGCTTTGTGTGTAATTTCGTGAGAACACGACTAAATTTAGATAAACCCTGAAGTTAAGAAAAAAATAGGGAAAATAGATGTTATTTCCTCCAGCAAGCTTAACAAATGTGGGTCGAAATATGTTCAGTCAAAATTTCAGCCTGATGCAGTGCACTAAGTATCTGTATATCACGCCCTCTTCTTAACTAAAGTGTAGCCTCCCCTGTTGATTGCAACATCGAACATGTTCCTAAAATTTTATGAATTCAGACGTCTACTATTTGATAAGTGTAGGAAAGAAATACGCTTTATTTTGAAAGCATCGTTCGGATGTTTTTTTAACAACTATTACGGAGACCATTCGGATGTCAGTTTCTGTATTTCGCTTCCTTTATGAGTAAGAAATCACGCTAGGGATGGCGATACGGAAAGTTGGTATGCCGATGTATGGTAAGAGATATGCCCGAAGCTGAAAGACGTCTCAGCAATTAACTCAGGGTGCAGGGAATGGACAATATCATCCAGAATTCGATCAGTAAGTTGCTTGACCGTTGTGAAATGCAGTTAAATTAAAATATTTTAATTTTCACTGATATCTCCAGTCTACTCAGCATAATAAAACTGATTAGAGGTAGAGTAAAACAGATCGACCTTACATTGGAATAGAAATAATACCGAATTTATTTGAATCCAGAAAGCGAACCACAGCGCAGTCTAAATATCGATCATGTGAACGATTTTGCACCGCTATGTTTTTATTACTCATTATTCCTGTTATTAAACTGTCGAAAAATTTGTGGACATCAACAACTCCCGCTGTAAATGCTTTCAATTCACAGTGGAAGCCGATGTTTTAAAGTTTGATACTTAGAAGTCTCTGTTTAAATCGTAGACTCTCGTCGCCTAGAGACCACGCGGAGTTATTCCTCTTACTACAACCTTTGTCCAGAAGTCCGAGTAGATAGACCACGGACAACCGTCTAATTGCTTAAAGGTAAAAAAGCGTCTTTTTGGCGTGTTGCTTTAAATGGAACCCTGTAGTGGTTAGGGAAACGTCCTTAACAGCCTTTGAGACAGGTATCATAACAAGAAGTTTTCACGCGCAGTATACTTTGAGCACTCCCGTAGTTGGTCAGACTAGTCTCTTTTAAAAAGCCCCACGAGGATGTAAAATTATCATTATTGCTGTTACTAGCACTTCTGTTTAATCCACTATTACTAATACAACAACGACAACTACTACTATTACTGTCATTAAAAGGTCTCCTGAGGGCTGCATTAGTATGCATGATAAGAGGCTAATTGGTCTTATTGCCTGTACTTCTAGGGGGGGGGGGCGAAGGGTTGCCTCCGTTTTTTGTCAGATCCCAAAACGTTTTCAGATTCCAAAATTCAGATACAATTATAACGCATGTTGGACCTTCGTTCTTAGGGCAAAAAGAAGCATATGATGCTTCAGTGGAAAGCAACGGATAGTTAACTATTTGAAAACAAATCAACGCATTACCATATGTTACGAGAGCAGGAATAAACATGTCTATTGCCCGCGTCCCCCAACTTCCTATGAACTGACTATGATGCGAAAGTCAGGTAAATAGGTCTGTTGCCCCGGCAGTCGTTCACAGTCACTTAAAACAGTGCGAAAATAACGGACCCCGGGGAGACTTCAGACGTAAGTGGCCTTACTCCAGCTTCGAGGAGAGCCCCGGCCGGAGAGTCGGCGTCGGCCGCTGAGGAAACATGAGCACTCGCCGACGACCAAAACGCTAATCCTGAAGTCAAAGTAGCTAACTTCTGCCGCACAGGCTGACTTTGGGTTGGAATTTTGCGTATTTAAGCTTGTGAGTTGGAGCTATCACCAGTCGGTAAGACAGAGCCAACAGACATGGCTACAGCCCATTCGTTAATTCGACCGCTATTTAGAATTTGAGTGGTTTTGTTTCCATCATCTGACAAACTTTAATAGTGTCCGGCGAACCATGAACTGTTCCCACTCGGAAATTATGCCACCGGGCATGAAAAGGCTTAGACATAAAGTACAGAGGTAGATGACACAGACGATGATGCGTATTCACAGCCGGTATTTCCCATCTACGCGACAGTCGCGGTGGCTCGCCCAGTCCGTTAGCAAGTCGTAGCGTACTCCTTGGAACTATTAGTTCTTCCTCTTGGGTGGGTTGCCAGGGTGTTTTTGTCCGAACGTACCGACTGTCGGGTGTTACTAGTTCCATACCGGGTGTTCGTACAGGTCTTTGACTGGACGACCTCTACGACGAAGAGATTTATTTCGAAACAGAGGCTACAGTTACGCGTGAGTATAACCCCAATATACCAGGGACTGAGTTTCAGCGAGGGCAGATGCTAGTCGGCTAACCAGTTAAAACAACTGTGCAGGGCAGCGACTGCTGATTAACTGAGTTATCGTCAGATGAGTGGGGAAATCGGCGTGACGGGTGTCATCTTCAGTTTCTGAGGAGCGTCAACTACCGAATTCAAAATGCAAATTCATATTAGAGTCACCAGAATTTGATAATGATCACCAAAAAGTGTTGCCCAAAATGTCAAACGAAAAAAATCTATTTCACTGAAAAATTATCTTTCCCTGAAATCAGAGACGTTTATCCAAAAAGAACGCTTTTGAGTTTGCCACATAGCAAGCTATAGATAGCCTCCTTTCCTAATTCCGTTAGATATGCAAAAAATATCCGAAACTTTCTGCACAGCGGATTTCAGCGCCTGAACCCAGGAAAAAGCAACGCATTAAAGCACGATTGCCGATCCAATTTTTCGAGTGCCAAATCTGTCTCAAACCTCTGGTCAGAAAAATCGTTTGTGGTTGTCAGAGCCGGGAAAAGGCGTACGATTCTGAAATAACCCTCTGTCCTGCGGTTAAACTGATTTCCTAATGAGCATTGCACTAAGACTTTTAAAGTTGCGCTTTCAGTACTGGTGGGCAACAGGAATGTAAAGGAATATCACAAAAAATTTACTTTTGCAAAATGGAGTGATAGTAATGTTCCCATTGTTCAGATTTCGTCAGACTCCAATCTGGCATACCTGTCAAAACTAGGTTTTCCGGGCAGTAAAAATGTACAACTGTGCATCGGTGTTCCAGTTTCATGTAGAACGTGATCTTTAATGTTGGTTTTGTCAATAAACTTTGGTGGAAAGACAGATTCCAACTTCGCTGTTGAGTCTCACGGACGCCTGCAGCAGCGAACTGGGCTGAAAACGTCACATCCGCTGCCATACCTGAAGGTGTAGACATGATTGGGCTGCGGAAATGCAAAATTGTAGATATGTTTTGAGCAGGCGGGGCACATTCAGCCCTTCCGCTGAATCTGATCGCTCGAACTAAGGCGACAGTAGTGGTGGTGACCACTACCTTCGGCGGAGAGTATCGCGTCGGAGTCCTCCTCTGTGATGGGGCCACGAATATCGGTTTCAGCGGGCAGGATGTGGTCGTGATGTGCGTCACTGCCAGAAACACAGAATAGGAGATCCCTTTGCTTCTCGATGGCACTGCTGCTGCTACTGCTCATACGTGGTGGCGGTGCTGGTGGAGCGGACTTTTCCACAGAGGACGAGGAGGCCAGGCTAGACTTGAGTACGGAAGCGGACTGTCGAGGCTAAAAAAGACAAAAGTGCATATATGTCGTAAAGTGCTGATAACGTCAGTGTATCTCCTCTTTTTGAGGGAAACATTTAGCAGATTACGACAGAGGAAATTTTCACGGAGGCGAATAATAAGGATAGACAATTCAGAATAGCATTACCGACAAAGACGATGGAGGCCGAACTGGCTATTGTTGGCTTTTTAGGCCTCATCAACCAGCCACACCCGATCCCTAGTCTTGCTGGTTAGAAGTACAACATCATAATCATTGAACCTTCGGTTCGTTGTCCTGTTGGTTGCGATCGGGTGTATAAACAATGATAGAGGGAGGCGTGCAGTGATGGCATTACGGAAATCACTCTTCCCGTTGTGCCCTTTGTCCCGTCTATGAAACCCCGACGGCAGCCGTTCAGTGGTTAGTATTGTAGGCAGAATGTCACTGCCGATAAAGACAAGGGAGATTTGGATGGCTATTTCTGGCTTGTTGGCCGTCATCAGCCAGTCTTTCTTGCCTTTGTCGATTATACCATCCTGCCTATGTTACGCGCCGCTACGTGGCTGATGGCGGGGCTCAAGAAACGGGACACAAGGCACAACGGGACGAGTGAGTTGTGTAACGCGATCGGTGCGCGCGTCCCCTTACCGTTGATAGGTAATGCGTTTGCACATTTATCACATCAATTACAGCTTCCAGAAACAAATGTGTGTTGGCTGAAAATTCAGACAAGTGCAGTTAGCTAAAAAGGTCGTTAGCTTCGGTTAACTGAGGCAAATAACTTACTGAGATTTCGGGGTATCTTTAAACAAACGAGAGGTAAAGGTGAACATCGAACATGGAATACGGTAAAATCAGCTTCAATTAAGGCACCCGATCTCCAAAGCGGTCTGTCGTGCGGATCACCTTTTCAAGGAAAAGCCGTCGGAACATGAAAAACAGGAGGTGCGGACAGATAAATAATACGTGGGTCGAAGATGGGTTGCTTCTACGCACAGGGTGCTGACTGGTGGATTAAAAGCTTTTTTGGTTGCATAAATACTCAAGTGTCTGGTGTCTCTACCCGGCCGTATTCTGTTGTGCGACCAGCGGAGACCATTCAAACCTATTTCCATGTGACTTTGAATGCTTCCCACCGCAGTCAACAGGCCGTAGATCCGCGATTCGATTATGGAGGGCTATACCTAGTACCTCATGTTCAAGGGGTCTGGTTTCCAGTTCGGCACTATCTGACCGGGATATGGCTTTCGGCCGGCCGGCAATGAAAAAAACATAATTAACTACATCAATGTCAGTCAGTCAATGTCGGCAACAATTCCCTGCACATGTCTGCGTTTATCGCTCCATTCTTAGCGCAGAAATTCAAGAGTTAGACAGATCCGGCTACCACATTTGCTCAGCCTTCTAGTACTACTCAATTACCGGAATATCAAGAAAGGTTTGATTTTGCGCAAGTCTGGCCTGTTTTCCCTTAATAAAAGAAAGTTAAAATTAATCCTTCTTTAGTAAATAACGTTCTGCGCCTCAGCTCAATTCGATAAACACAAATTACAGCACCAGTTGCAGGACATACCACCTACCCAAATGTCGATCACGACATTTCATGAGTTAGGTCATCTGCTGTATACGTGACGAGTTAGAGACCATCAGCCCTTACGGCGACACTGACTAAAATAGTGCTATTGACTTATGCAATAACGTTTGGACGTAACGGAACTAGCATGCAGTTTCAGCTCGGTTTTGTGCCAGTCTTCGCTTGCAAGTGGATAGTGGACCAAAAGTGGATAAATCAGACGCTCAGATAGCACGTTAGTCTGCTTGATTTTAAAATGCAGGTTTCAATAGGCTCAGCAGTCCACATTCGACTACCTTAAGGAATGTTAATAATAAATAATGGTGGACAAAGTTGTGGCCCACTTTTCTGCAGATAAAAAGTCATCTGAACAAACGCGTGCTTTCGACATTTCGTCATAACCACCAATGCTGTTCACAATTTTCACAAGATAGAAGGTAGTAATGGTGTTTGGCACCAGTCTGCACGGAAATGTGGCAGCGGGACAAAGAAGGAGAGTTGGTGGAGGGTACTGAGCGCAGAATCGTCATATTGGCCCCACATTTTAGATGAGGTTAGGTGAGTCTAGAGGATGCTTGCCAAAGTGGGCTTGCCGAGCATCTAACCATATCTTCTATAAATGGTAGACCATAATACGAACACATTCGTAATCCTCTCAACATGGCCTTCCTTTCGCTGGTTTCACCGATGTCTTTAAAGGTTTGCCAATCAAAATATCCTTTGTCGTGTCGTGTTCGTTCGTGTTTCAAACTTTAATTCTACAGTATTCGTGGGAGATCTGATTGGCTCCAACCCCCTGCAGATAATTAGTGTTACTAAACTCTTAGTTAGAGATTGCACAACGTCGGTTCCTTTATTTGTCTCCGTAAATGACTCACTGGCTAGTGCCGTCTGTTCGTTTTTTCAAGAACATTTTACGCCACTGAATCTCTGGTCTGTTTCTCTAAAAGGGATGCAAGGGAGATTTGTGTACACTTGGTCCTTTGGAGAGGAGCAAGTATTCGAATCTGTTCTCAGTTATGTTGCCAATGTGGCAGGGGTCAGATGCGGTTTTCCCAATGCTGCCTTATATTTGGAGCTATTCGATATCGTATAAGTAAATGGTTTGACAAAGTACGGCTCACGCGAGGAATTCAAAAGAATGCTCTCTTGACATAATATTTTCCCTAGTTAGGCGAATTGTTAATGAAGTTAGCGATGGGGAGTGACGCCATCCAGATTTGAAAGAATCAAAACTCTAACAGTCAAAGGATTGTGCTTAAAACTCCTGATACTGGCTTTCCAAACCGGGGGAGTGTCATCTTCCCTGACCCTAAAAGAAACACAGTATGTCAACGGGGAATCACTACCAGTTAACTTGCTGTCCAGATGCTATTTTGACAGTAGCAACCAGACTGACGGTGCTTACTATCGACATAAAGACGCTCGGAGAACTTCCGCTAAGGTGTGCGAATCCCAGCAGTGAAATGCCGCCTTATTACACAGTTGGAATCTCGAGGCCGAACCCTTGTTTAGGCGAAAAAGCCAACGGTGACTGTTAAGTAGCCTAGCCTACCGTGAACTTCGTTAGTCTGAAAGAGGTCCGCTTCCATGTCTACTCTTCAGGTCTGTAACTTACCTGTTAGTGGGATGTAAAGATACCTATAAATGATGGCAAGAGGTCGTAAATGCCAAAAATTGTCCACACCGAGCGTGTACGAATATTCCAAGGCATGAAAAATTAAGAACGTACAAGTAGGTTTTGTTTTTTGACACTAGTTTCAGTCGGCTAGTAAGATCCGCAGCGTAAAAGCTTTCTTTTTCGCACACCGACTATTTACAGAGAGTCGACGCGGATAGCAAGGTCGCGCAACTATTTGGGTTAAACACCATGAGCAGGTATTTGCGGGAGTGCATGACGTCCGCCCGCAACCTTTCCTGGGGTTTCGCTTTCTCCTTCTCCCTCTCCCTCTCACCGCGTCAGCTGAAAATGAAGCTTATGCACCGGCGGGATGCTTTCGAGCCGTAAAGTAGTGGTTAAAATAATTTTTCAACATAGACTAGGCCGAGACGCAAGTTGCCTTTAAAAAAGCCGTTTTGTGGTAGTTCCCGGCAGTTTTATTGTTGTTTGTCTAAGAAGATTGTCATGAACAGACTGCGCAAGAGACAATTTATTTATGATTTAAATTTCGAAATTCAAACCCTAAATCATAACCGTGTTTCATAAGCAAACTGCCAAAGTTATGATATTCATTTTCCCTAATTTGAAATAGATGGAAAACGTATTTTATTTTATAAATGGACGATGCAGCGATGTCGAATGGACGAGGGCAAGATTGCTAAATGTTTGGAGGTTCAAACTAATGGTTCGAGTTATCACGGAAGAGTAACCACATACCAGAACTACACAACGTTCATAAGTTTCCTATTCTAAAAAGTCGTAAATACTTTCCAGTTGGTCTTGAAAGTTCGACCGTCGCTATCAACGATGTCCACCGTGTGCCATATAGCAAAGTGGACGCAAGGACGGTTACTTGCTCGATGACAAGGTTGTAAGGGTAGTAAACTTGCGCAGCATCTGCAACGCTCCCTCTTTCCTCACCAAACTGTGCCCGGTGTCATAACAGAATCAGAAGGACCGGAGGTGGGAGGGAAGCAGATGACTCGTGCGACGTGAACTCGCACCTAGGCGTGCCATTACACCTCCTGGTTCCGCAAACAAATGACCAAGATTCAACGTACCAAGTAGAGGGAGAGGAAGGCTTAGATCGTAATGGGGTGGGAATGCAATAAATGCCACATTAAGAAGGAGTCACTGCAGTCTGACTCTCAGCTCACTAGTCGGCTACTATATCAAAACACACAGCGGACTGAATGCGGGGCTTGAGTTGAATCTTCAGTTGGTAACTTTCCAAGTTGGGAATTTTAACGCACCATAAACTAAACAATGATCGCAACTGTTCAAGCTGTCTGGTGAATATAGAAAGATGGTGGTGAAAAAAGATCGAACGTGAATGAAAATTAATTTCCCCATATTCCAGTGACACAAAAATGGACGAAATCATTACGTACTTACTTGCGCCCTAATGACAGGTTCGACTACGTGGATTAGAAGGAGGGCGTCCGCAAAATCCTATTTGAGGCCTGCGATGCAGCTTATTGCACTTAAACGAGGAAATTTGTCACCCCACGCATTCACGATCATCAGTTGACAGTAAAGAGGCTAGACTACCTGTCTCAAAACGCCATGAATACTCTGAAACCGGACACTTCATTGCTCGGAACGAAACGCGTACTGTTGATGTCTACCCCTTCAAGAACGGTCGAGAGTACCTTGAGGTCAGGCAGTCAGATGAGGCATGCAGAAGTCGACGTATTGATTTAGACGTCACACACAAAGTCCCCAGGGGCAAATGCAAACGAGCACGGCCAATGCCAAGGAGGTGATGAGATGCAATTGACGCGAATTGGCTCAGGCGTCGGCCGACCGTAGAATCCATTGTCAGGCACAGTTCACTGTCTGACGACGAGCTGGGGGAACAGCCTCGAGAATTTGCGCATTCGAAGTCATATTTTCTTCAAAACATTAATTACAACCTAACTGAATTTTTTTTGGGATGCCCATTTTCAATACATGCATTGCGTGACCGATCTCATGAAATATCGGCCGAAATTCTGAAGTGCGTTTTAGATTAGGAAGGATTACTTAGGTGAGGTTTTAATATTGATTAGTATGCAGCATAATCCTATAGCATTTTGGACTCGACAAAATATCGGCTTTTAAATGCGCTTCTTTTTGACCTCCTGCAAAAACCACACTTGGTACAAAATGACAACTTATGTAGCATGCATTTTTCCTATTGGTTTTCGATGGTCTCAAAAATTCCAATATATTTTGTGGAAAACATGCACAAAAATATGCCTTATTGCATTCCTTTGGTAGAAACTCACACTGTCTTCATAGTTGGTACCCAAAGAAAGTGTATACTAAGTTTTGAAAAAGTTTTCCAGTTCCGAAATAATTTGGAGCCTGATCTGCCATTCCATTAGCGTTTGGCGATTTCAATCTACAAGGTGCGTGCTTTAAGCATAAGGAGAATCATATATTCCTCTATGTCTTTAAGAAGATAGCATATAGGGTTCATAAAATTTCGCAATGGGTCCGGACTATGTTACACATTTCATGAGGAGCATTGGTAAACGGACATGTGCGGTCCTGTATGCATGGACATCGCACGGTCTTAAAAACCGCTTAATTAAAAAACTTGTTTAAACCTAAATATATACTTTGTTAGGATATAAAATGTGAAAACAATGTGAGTTTCTACCAAAGGAATGCAAGAAAGCATATTTATGTGCATGTTTTCTACAAAATATATTGGAATTTTAAGACCATCGACAACCATAAGTTGTCATTTTTTACCAAGTGTGGTTTTTGCAGGAGGTCAAAAAGAAGTGCATTTAAAAGCCGACATCCTGACGAGTCCGAAATGCTATAGAATTATGCTGCATACTAATCAATATTACAACCCCACCTAAGTAACCCTTTCTAATCGAAAACACATTCCAGAATTTCGGCCGATATTTCATAAGATCAGTCACGCACTGTACGCATGAATATCGAGCGGAATGTCCTACTTTATCCTCGACGGTGGCGAAAGTGTTAAATTCACGAAAGTTTGGCACGAGAACAGTTATCCTTTGTTCACTGATCTCGAAGCAGTAGGATTATATCTAAGTCTGTACGAGTTAAACTGGCAATAAGCTCGTCTAGGGGATTTTTAGTCGTTATTCGTTATGGCCAAATGTTTGGAGCATTCATAACTTATGCACACCGTCGACTTCGTAAATTCAAAGAGCAGAAAGAACATGTTCAAGCCTTCCATGAGCGATTTCCTACTGACGTACTTGGAATTTTGCACGAAACTGCACACATGTCTCAGAAACGGAAAACGCGCATAGCAATTTTTGACGTCTGGAGCACGGATAAGTAGTGTGGTAACGAAGGAAGGCCCAAAAACGTTCATATCTAAATAGCCTTATTGACTTATAAATCCCTTCAGTACCCGCTATTTTGAAATTACAAACAGCAGCAGCTTTGGATGTAAATTTTTTCTCACGTTAAGGCATCGTACTGGTTAAAATAAAGAAAACATACAACCAAACGGCAATGCTGTTCTCATTTTCTTACCCCTTAACTACGCAAAGAAAGTTTGAATGGAATTTTGCGCAAAAAGTTGATGTAAGATGTCCTACTTGCGTAAGATTCCTACTAAATAAAATATTACAAAGGAAAGTTGTTTCTAACAACTGACTTAAAGCTATAAAAGTTCTAAGTTCTGCCATACAAAGGTGTGAAATGTGGATACTAAGTTCTATAATCCATACTAGAGAGTAATCGAAAAGCCCTACGCTTGTCCTCTAACTTCAGTCTCGGCGAAAAAGTACGTGAGGTAGAAAAAAAGGATGTTTTACTTTTATTAAAATCACCGATGACTTTACTGGCAGGATCGGCATTTTCGGCCTTCCGATTCCAATATGGGCATTGAACGTTCAAATTTACGCTAGTCATCCAGTCCGTAGTCAGTGAGGCAAAGGCCAAAGGCGTCTTTTGCGTACCTCAGGGAAAATTGTTTGAATTAAACCGTCTAGATTATTCGAACCGTAAAACTTGAGGTTATATCAACGCGTGTTTTGCAAGAGAGATAGGATCTCTTTTTTTGAAGTATAGACAGTAGCGCAAAAGTCAAATTCAACTAAAATATGCGAAAGACGGAATTCATCGAAGCATTCTTCCCGAACCAGGGTAACGATGTCTGAAGTTCCTTAACCACCCCCCTTTTAAAGGTTAATGCTTTCATGCCTTCTGGCATATTTCTGTCAAAATATTATAACCTGTCTTATGATACATAGTTAGTTTTCAAGAAACAGCATGAGGTAGGGAGAGTAAACATCGTGGTGGTAACACCAAGGAAAATTTATGTACGAGGGTTAGTGTTACTGCGGTCAATCTCTCTCTGCATAATGTAGTCACCAAATGCATGCATAAATCTGTCTCGATTTGAATGGCCTGAAAAGAGAGGTTCCGAAAAATGGCGTTGGGCGCCCATAGTACCTCGCTATACTACATGGTGAGGGAAGGGGTTGTAAGTGCGTGTGCGGTTGTGACCTAGAAAATACTCCTTTTTTCGTTTTGAGCGGAAGAGTAAACGTACACTAACAGGTCTGAGTCTAAAGACAGGGAAGTCCAAAGGAGGGAGGGTTCAGGCCCAGTTAGTAATATTTTAAAATTATTATTCCTTAACGTTTCTAGCAGTTTTTTATCGCACGCCCATTTGCTCTTCTGACAGGAAATAACCGAAAGGCCGTTTTCACAATAATCAAAGGATTTCTACTTTGATTTTTTTATACTTATGACATTTTCGTATCTTATGACGTCATCGCCCTTGCTCCGTTCAAATTCGTTCTGAGAAATCAAAGCTTCAATTTCCCGAAGAACCGCTTCCTGGACCCTGTCATCAAATGATTACAGCAGCTCGTTCAAATAGGATGCAAGATCACCCGAGAAAAGATCAGATATGGATTCTCACAATTGTACCGGCAGAACCTAACTTATCCCTACCAGCTGAGTTAGATTCTCCGAAGAGATGGCCGGCGACCAACACTACAAAATCTCGATTGTCCTACTCTTTCACAAATTGGGGGGATGTGACTACCCATGCAAATTCTCTGTTATTGTGACCGACCAATGCATGAAAAATAGACTCGGTGAATCAGATGTACTGGCTACTGTTCATAGAACATGTCTTACATTTCCAAGTAGGCCAAAAAAATCGCGTCATTCCGACCTGGTCGAGTCGCTGAACGCGCAGCATATAGACAGATAGTTTCTGTTAAATCCAGTTGACTACAGTGTTACTAAACAGCAAAGCGAAGCTCTCTCCTTAGAGGTCAACTTCTTTGTGAGAAATAGAAAAAAAGATCCGACAGCGATTGGAGCTTAGTCTACGGAGCTATCACTAGCCATTCCACTTGACGCCGACATCGGAAAACTTGGGATGTATAGAAGCGAAATTCGTTGACATAGCCTAC
The DNA here is from genome assembly GCA_902702965.1 of Spirometra erinaceieuropaei. Taxonomy (NCBI): domain Eukaryota; kingdom Metazoa; phylum Platyhelminthes; class Cestoda; order Diphyllobothriidea; family Diphyllobothriidae; genus Spirometra; species Spirometra erinaceieuropaei. The sequence continues at coordinate 632,651 of CACRXP010000193.1, read as the reverse complement.
CAGTGCAGAACATCTATAGTTGTTCAGAGATCGCTGCTGATTAGGGGGCATCCCTCCACTCTAGAAGACTTGCGTAGGCAAATAATGTTGTCATCCCGAGACCTAACAGATGGAGCGGAGTTGTGATTCCAAACAAGACCGGTTAAGTAAGTTAGACGAAAGTAGTATCGAGCGAACCCAACACATTTTTCCGTGAAACTCATGGAAAAGAAGAAACCAAACGTTCAGAGATTAAATTGAAAAAAAGACGAAATCATTGATTGAAAACTAGACAATAGGCGAAGAAGTAGCTACATGCCTTAGGTCCGTTAACCCACATTTTCCCATACCATATGGATTACTAAAATGCCCACACCAGGAGAACCGCTACAATCCATTTTATCAATGACGAATTCGCCCCAACATAAAATTGTTCAGTGGTTAATTCAGCAGGCAGAGACCATCGGACACCATCTCACTTTTGACACCAGTGACGGTTCGACAGTCTCCAACGATGTCCACCGTATGCGTCATAGCATGGTGAAACAGGGACGGTGACTTGTGCGTGAATTAGTTTATAGTGGCAGTGGACTTGCACAGCGTCTACTGCACCCACTCCTCCTTCCCCACCTGGACCCGGCGTCAAGACAGAGTCAAGAAGACCGGAGGCGGAGGAGGTCGCAGGTGGGTGGCACGGTCAAGACCGCATCTTGATGTTCTACTCTACAACTCCTAGTTTACACCGAAAATGACCAGGTTTTTGACCAACAAAAACAATGTAGGGGACGGCAGGTGTTCCAATGTGCGCAACGTCTGCCGGCAACCGGATATGCCACCGCACCAGAAATTTTGGCATTTGTTAGGGTGAGCAATCGGATAACGCCTGCCAGAATCCGATATGGTCCCCGTGTTGGTCTAGCGCGTCTACCGCGTGACCCCTTTGGGGGGGGGGGGGAACATTTACACCACCAAAGACACATTCTCATTCGTAGAACAGTTGAAGGATCAAAATTTACTGAATAAGCACATGAAATCATTTGAAGTGCAGAGCCTGCCTACTAACGTGCCACTGGATGAAACCACTGAGATAATTGGTGAACAGGCAGTTGAAACAACTGCAGGAACCAATACGGTCGTCCACTTAGGACGCATTGCTCATGTTCAATGAGGTTGACGACAAAGCTATGGGCAGTTCATTGGAGCCAATTCTAGCGGACGTTCTAATGCCAAGCCTCAGGCGAAAATTTTCCCAAAACTTTCAGCAAACCGCATTCTATAGGCGATATGTGGATGACAATATTCTCCTAGTCAGTAGCCTAAGAGACGGGAAAGTGCTGCTCAAAGCTATGAATGAGACACGGTTTAAAGTCAAATCTATGTTCTAGCACAGGAAAAGGCCGCTCTGCTCTTGTCAGACGTTCTTGTACAGAGGAAGGGAGATTGTTTCATCCAGAAATCAGTCTATCGATGAACCACTTTGAAGGAACAGTGTAAGCACTTTCTGAGTTTTGTTCTGATCCAAAGAAAATGCAACTTGATTTTGTGCCGACTCAATAAGGCAACTAGAGTGTGTTCCCCAGGTACGATCGAGGATGAGTTTAATTTGTTGAAGAAAGCTTTTCTTGGAAACAAGTATCTGGAGAAATTTGTCGATAGACGCCGCCACATTAGAAAAAAAAGTCCAACAAAATGATCCGCGCCACGAAGCAGGTAAGTATCTACCTTCTTTTCATGGATAGTGACGTGACAAGCGTGACCAAGCGTCAGCTTTGATGTGCAACTGAGTGGACATATGTCGTCCTAAACTTGTTGTGCACCAACACCATAGCGGTTTTTATGATGGGACCAACTAAAGGTATATTGCCTATGCACGCCATATAAAACTGCATCTATGAGGCTACGTGTAGTTGTGGGTGCAAATATATTGGGCGCACGAAAAGGCAGTTAGCAAATCGGTCAGCCAAAATGTGTTGAAATGGCTGCTGGGGGAGGAAAATAAGACACCCAGAATTTCAATTACAACACATTTGGTTGAACACCGTTGATATTGTGGATCCAGTGGTTGAGTTGGCGGTTCCGTTTCAGACGCGACTGGGCGTCTCCTGCGCCATTCAGAAGCCGCGGCAATATGAAAGAGAAGGCCAGAGCAGTGTATGAAGTTGAATCAATGTTCACCTCGTAGTGTCGTGGTGAGAGTCAGTTAGGGAAATAGCCCCGTACCCTCTACCGTTCTCTCACTTCCCCCACATGGCTGACTAATGTCCCATGCTGTTTAGCCACAATCACGCTTGGAGACGTTTGGCTGTAATGCAGACTCGCTCACATTCATGCTTTCCTCTTCCCTCACATCATGCCTACCCTCATGTTTGATCAGTATCCGGTTCTTATTTACGTACCAAGTTTTATCGGCTTAGGTCCTTATCTTATCTAACTCCAATGACGGCGAGCAGTTGAACAAGAGCTCTCGAAATTTTACAACGCCATTTAATTCTTCATATGTCGTCGCCGTTTTCTTGTTCAAATTTATGCCGGGAAACAATGTTTTAATTTTTAATATTCTAAGAATAAATTTCCCTTCTCCAAGCCTCGGCCGAGGATGGGCTCCTACGTTGAAGCCTATAGCACTGTGCGGCTATCTATATTTGGACCTAAAAAAGTCAGTTTGTCCTGAGCTGTTGAAAAAACGTTTCCTATTGCTTCTGCTTCCAATGGTTTGGCGAGGTGTTTTCATCGCATAAACTCTCTCCTGTCCGCGCCAAAGCTTGAATAGTTATTCCTGGTGAGAGGTTATTCTCGTCAAAGTCAATAAAACGTTTGCTGACAATTAAAAACAGCGTAGGTGCTATGAGAATTTGTGGCAGGGAGACGTGGTTTCGGAACTCAAACAAGATTGTTCATTAGTTCAAAATTGTCCTTAAGTTCTAAATGACAAAAGATCCGATAAGAAGTATAGTGACATTTAACAGTTTCATTATGGTTGTACGGAAACGCAGTTGTTGACACCCTAATATTTACCTTAAAAAGTACCAGAGACCACAACGGCTCAAGCGACAGGCTTCCATGTTAGTGGTGATGTCGTTTCCAATGGCGTTTTACAGTGATCCGGTCAAATTATGTCGGATAACTTGCCTCTCTGCACACCAGACGACAAAGCCGATGGTCTCGCAGGAAGAGACCGCCGAAGTGGCACTTTGGAAGGCCTGGCTACTTATCAATGGGTTGTCGTATAAATTTTGTGATGCAGCCTCCCAGGGATACACACTCGACATTAGGCCGCTCAACCAACAACATCACAAAATGAAGAGTGAGTGATGGTAAATTCTACGAATGCTAATACACAGAGCTAGGATAAAAACGACATATTGAGTTGGACTGCAGTATTTCGCAGACGATGGGACGTACATTTTCTGCGACAGCAATGCCCGTAACCATGCGCTAATGGAATAGCACGCAGATTGTAGAGCTCTCGTAGAATTGTAATTTTACAGATTTTTATTCTTGAAATTAGTTGGATTACAAGTAATAAGGGACTGCGAAAGAGAGAAGGCTATAAAAGCCTGCTGGAGCCAAGACCGCTAGGCGAGAAATCTCTTCAAATGCACTTTCTCAGGCCCTTATAAATGAATTTGCGGAAACTGGCGTTTTCAGAAAGGGGTTACAGAATGCTTCTCGTCAGCCTTCACGTTCCCAATAACGACTTGTTCTTGGGGCACCCTGTTCTTAGTAGAAAGACTTTTTGATCCTTTGATCGCATCAACATCCGCCCTTGCTGTCCCTTATTTGCCGTGGCCTTTATCAATGGCTTCAACTATGCAAAACCCTGTCGCATCCATCAGTATGCGAATAGTTTGAAAGTGCAAAATGTGCAGCTAACTGAGCATCAAGGAAGACTGACCGGCCCAAATCCAGACAGGGTTCACGTGGACGTAGCTTTGGCTTATGACAGAGCCTTTTTATGCAGCAGTACAAGCCATCGCTGTATGTTCATTAAATGCGCCTTTCCTCCCACTTTTTCAATGAAGGGGCTTAACTGCTGATCACTTTTTTGCTGCATTTACTGTCTGGTTCGGCCAGTAGATTCTGAAATTGTGTCCTCTGCTGAGCAATTTCTCCCTGCAGTCGTTGCCTGGATGTGTGGTTTAGGTGGTTGCTTTAACAGGATCACTTCAAGGGTCTCCATGTCCAGGATAGTTTTTGTCCACCATCGATGCTCAAAGTAAAAAAATACGCGAACAGTGTATTGATTTTTTTCTGCGTTTTGACTGTCTCTGCGCCTCTGTGTTCGAGTTGTTTTTATAATACTTCTGCTGAATTCGGGACATTTTAATTCGCTCAAATATTGGAGTTGAGACTTATTCAGAAGTTTCGATATATACATATTTTTGAGTCGGAATTTTTCGACAGACACATTCGGATAGCCGAAATAACATTCCCAAGGCCGTTTTGAATGATCTGTTACTGAGGTTACAGGTCATTTTTTAATCTTCAGGAGATAAACTCTTTATATCCATTACAAGTCTGAAACTAACTCCCAAGGGAGGGACGAAAAATTCGCTGGAATGGCTTTACCACAGCAAAGAGTAGAATTGAGGCGAACAGCATTCCGGTGTGCGCCAAGAAAGCCTTCAGTTCGCATTATACGTTATTCACGTGAGGGTTAATATACAAGGCGTATTAGCAGTCGCCCGAAGTGAAACACGAGTCGCGGTGGCGTTAACGCGTGCAGTTGTCGTTCTCGTTGACGTGTCATGCGTGAGCGCCTTCCGCCGCTGCACTCACCCGCTCGTCTGGATCTTGATACGCGGAGTCCTCCACTAGGTGGCTAGCCGGGGGAACGATAAGGTTGGCCGCGTAACATTCAGAGCGGTGGATTGTCTGTCCAGAACGGGCCCTCCGAGATAGGACGGAGGTTGACGCCACGCTGTTCTTCGCAAGTGAGGCTGCTCCGCTTTCTTAAATTTTGCGTGTCCGAGGCAGAAAGACTGGTCTCAGTAGAAACTGCCCTCAACTCGTCAGTAAAACAAGTATCCACGTTCTTATCTGAGCAAGGTGCAGTGTCTCTTAGTGCAGTTTAGCACTCAAATAAACCGTCACAGTGCGCCTGTTATAGGTGCTTCTGGACTTCGGTCAGCACAACGACACGGATACGGGTAAAATGAACTGGAAAATTTGCTGGTGGCGGACGAACGAGCCCACCACAGACCTTAGCCATGCCAACATCTCTAGCAGTCGCGTCTGGCTTAGCGGATGCGCCGATCCAACGTGAACGTTTCGTGTGCATTGCCTGTCTGAACGGGCACGCAAGTCATACAAGTGTCGGCCTTCGTGAGCATTTTCGTCCACGCAGACTGGTCAGCCAGCAATGGCCTATGACAGGATAAGGCGAATCGGGAGCCAGAAGTTTGGAGAACCCACTCGTGGGCATAAGAAATTCTGAAGGCCTGTTGACAGTTTTCCTGTGCGCCCTCACACTGTAAAGCTCGGCCTCGTGATTGTCTCCTTATTGATTGTGAGATGGCTTATTGTCGCCCGTCTTACTCGAAATTTGCATCATGAACACTTCTGACAGCAAACGAGTGAAGCCTTTTATGGGGTAAGCCGAGCTGCTTTTGATGTTAGACTTGGCTTTGGTGTATGTGTGAGAAACAGAATTGGTTTCTTTTCGTCCATCTGACATCGCATAGACAGCAAGGGAGGCTAGCAGCAACATATGAAAAGGCTAAATCCCTAAATTGAACACCTTGTATACCAAACAGTCGAATCACTACTATGTTGTGGGAGGGCATGAAATCATAACTGGTTTCAAAGATATGTGTTACGCACACTGGCTCTGTCGACTCATTGATCCAATAGATTTTGTACTAACGGTACCATCAGAGAGTGCGCCTTTGCCTTCTACGACTTTCTTCCGGACTTTCACGACGAATTTTTATAGTCTGCTAGAAAGTTACCCTGAGCTCGTGGTCTTTTTATCTGCGCCGATAATAGGATGGAGACGGAAGGTGCCCATGTGTACCGTTAAGAAAAGCTGATCAAGCGTTGTCAAGGATAGGTCGTTTGATGACAGACATTTTGTGAGGCAGAGGGAGGAAATACAGCAGTACCTAACACGCTTCAAAGAAAGCTACGGTTTTAGACATCGGCCTCATATCTGGACAGATTAAGGACGGCATTTTTGTCCAGTGAGTCGATAGGGACTCATTGGAGATAGTCCCATAGTTTACTGGCCTAGAGCTTAACTTAAAGCATCGTAAAAATAGGATATATGCTTTCAAGGCCACAAAAATTTTGGAAGGTTCTGAGGCCTTTCAAAAACCCATGGACATGGGGTTAAACGGAAACGATGAATGCCTCGGAACGACGTCAATTTTTGTGTTAGCAAGTTTTTATACGAATTATTGGTAGGCCACTGGCAATTTTGAGCTCTAAGGGTTTCCTAGATCCGAGACATAGGGAACTGAAAACTAGGGTGGTGTAGGTTATGACAGTAAAAAATTCTCGAAAGTCTGCGACGGTGTGACTTGGGCTGTACACATGAGGAATCGCCAAATGATATTGGACTTTTCGACAGTGTTCAAACTTACATCTGAGAAAATAACCGAACCCCCGGTAACGAATACTAACATGAACGGCGAGCCCCGAGCGAGATTACGGTTAACGAGTCCACTTTTACCTTGATTACGGTAAATTGGGTCAGTTAACAGGTGACACACTGCGCAGGACGGTCATCAGAATAAGCAAATAAGCTGTGAACTTCTGGTGGCTAAATGCCGACCCCTGATGCAGTTGGAAAACAGACTGACGAAATCATCGATATGAAGGACACGGAGCAAGAGAATGTTGTCCCAGCGATGGTCGTTAAAACATAAGCAATACTTTAAATGCGCTTGAACGGTTGCTGTAGATCGAGGCAGTGTAAGAAATCTCAAATTTTGGACATGCTCGTTAGAACTGTTATCAGTCAAAGGAATGCAAATTCGGTGGCTCCGATCTTAATCTTCACTAACAGACCTGCTTCACCACCAGTCTTGCATTGGCAGAGTAGCCCCTACTTAGTTGAAACTGCCGGATAGTCAGATGTGTGGTA
>CACRXP010000193.1:597885-624427 GCA_902702965.1 Spirometra erinaceieuropaei | reverse complement strand
CATGGTTCACTCTGTGGGGGAGGTGCTGAATCCATGATATTCTACATGGCCGAACATGGATTAGCAGTTGGTGGTTTAGGGTGGGCGCAAGCCGGCGAACCGTGAACGACGAATTATTGGTAGGCCACTGGCAATGTTGAGCTCTAAGGGTTTCCCTAGATCCGAGACATAGGGAACTGAAAACTAGGGCGGTGTAGGTTATGACAGTAAAAAAAATTCTCGAAGGTCTGCGACGGTGTGACTTGGGCTGTACACATGAGGAATCGCCAAATGATATTGGACTTTTTGACAGTGTTCAAACTTACATCTGAGAAAATAACCGAACCCCCGGTAACGAATACTATCATGAACGGCGAGCCTCGAGCGAGATTACGGTTAACGAGTTCACTTTTACCTTGATTACGGTAAACTGGGTCAGTTAACAGGTGACACACTGCGCAGGACGGTCATCAGAATAAGCAAATAAGCTGTGAACTTCTGGTGGCTAAATGCCGACCCCTGATGCAGTTGGCAAACAGACTGACGAAATCATCGATATGAAGGACACGGAGCAAGAGAATGTTGTCCCAGCGATGGTCGTTAAAACATAAGCAATACTTTAAATGCGCTTGAACGGTTGCTGTAGATCGAGGCAGTGTAAGAAATCTCAAATTTTGGACATACTCATTAGAACTGTTATCAGTCAAAGGAATGCAAATTCGGTGGCTCCGATCTTAATCTTCACTAACAGACCTGCTTCACCACCAGTCTTGCATTGGCAGAGTAGCCCCTACTTAGTTGAAACTGCCGGATAGTCAGATGTGTGGTATTAATCCCTGCCAAATTTTATGGGATATCCGAGTCCGTGTTAGACTGTGCAGACGGGTTGCTTCTGCCTACGGTTTTTGAATCTGACTCACACCGTGCCTGAGTCTTTTGATGAACGAGGAGCATCTCGTCTAGGGTCTTCACAAAGTAGGACTTTGAGTCCAGCTCCACAAAATACTGGAGGAGTTCAGTTTTAAAATCTGTTCTGTCTGCTTGGTTTAAGAACCTCACATCTGATTATTTGTGAGTGGTCTTTGGAAAACAGATATTGAAGCATTTCCTTTTTGTTGCACAAATTTACTATCGCAGAACCCCATTAGTCTATATAGCTGACACAGCAGTAACCTGGTGGCTAGAAATGCAACGATCCTTTTTATTTCCTGCCACTGGCGAAGGTCTCTTTCTTTATACTACACGAAGCATGCTAGAAGCACATCAGACGCAATAAATCGGGATTACTTTAGCACACTTTGATACTCATGTGCTTGCGCATAAGGAGGCAGAACTGCAGTATACGGAACATAATTTAATGTTAGTTTCTGTAGCTGACGCTCTTTTTTATCCTTGAAGACGTTTTCAGTCATACACTAGAACTGCATTCATCATAACTAGCTGGTAAGCTAGAATATCATCTAGGTACTTATATTATGTCATTTGCCCTAAAAATATCAAAAATGGTTGTTTGCTATAATTGTTTATAAGAGACTGTCATCGGAAAGCGTCTTTGATCGTCTAGGCACTGCGCAGCCCTTGTAGTCGAGTGAACGAGGACATACGGAGTACAGTATATGCTGTGTTAGTCTGCTGTGCATAGTATAAACATGCAAGTGACCGATGTGGGGCCCACGCCGTGGAGCACACAGTAAGCGTCATCATTAGGGACGAGTAAGTTCTATGTGGAATTACATCCAGTTTCTAGGTAAATGTTCAACAAGGTTGAATTGCAGGAATCATTAAAATTGCATACAGTTTCTTACGCAGGATCTGCTTTAAAAAATTTTTTTTCGAGTTTTCAGATGGCAAAAAGCGCACATTCTATTGGCGGAATAACTTAACAAACTCGTCTTTATATAGAGAGACATGCTGTACCCGATGGAATTTACATATTTCCTAGGCAGACCCCGGGAACTGCTGGTTATAAAGGGGGATATTCTAGAACTATAGTATCAAAACATTTCTATATAAAAACCAAGATACGCTATTAAATGCAACGTCAAAAATGCAACTTCCTACCTAACGCCTAACAGACTCTAGCTTTTAATGATTATTTTCAAGGAAATTAGTTTGTTATATACAAACATCGAGACAATGAAAAATTTCAACACATGTAGTTAACAAACGATTTTCCCGAGTTAGCCACAATGAGCAGCTAGAAAACTTTGCATTGGGTAAATAGTTCGTTACGTTTTGGAACTGTGCATAATATATGCATCCTGATTGTTAATTTTGAAACTCCACCCGGATACTATTTTCTGTGCAAAAAATTATTTTGTAACTTTGATCAACGTTCCAAGTCAGGAAAATGGAGAATATAAATGCCCTTTTACCGTATGGTTAGTGGGTTGAAAACATGATCCGAAGAGTACCGAAACGCTATAAAAAAAATAAACACAGGCAGTCCTGTCTAGCTGAATGAATGCAATCTATCCAGCTACTTTGTTTCACAAATGACGAGTGGTGATTTAGAGATACTCTAAGTAGAGTCCTGAAAGATGTTTGCGCTGAGACTGAAAAACTGGTACATAACAAACGACGCTTCGTGTTCTATTTTTACTGATTTTTATTTCAATGTTTTCATGGCCAGGAAAAAGAGTACTGAACCTTATTTGGTGGAAGCGCTTCTGTCATACACACACATGAATTAAAACAACTTACCCGCGCCGGACAGCAGGTTTGAGTACAGCCACCCTGAATGCCGCACAGACCTCCGCAATTGATGTACTGGTTGCGTGGCAGACCCGGATGTATATCTACCACCTTGTTGCCACGATGCAATTGCTCCTTGCGCCAGGGATGGTGACCGGACTGTTCTTCCAATTCACTGGTCTCAGTGTGGTCGTCTTCGTCGAGGTCAGATGCGCAGTTAAGTCGTGTTGTTTCACGTCCATCACCAACCAGTACGGTTCTTGAAAAGACCACACGAGGCCGGCGGGTACCACCAGCACAAACGTCACCGCCAGTTACAGCATTTGACTTTCCTTTTGGGCTGAAGCTCTCCTGTGCCGAAAAGAGCGTATTCTGGCGACTCTGTGAGTAGTCAGCTTGGGGTTCCTCCGAACCACCGCGACGTTTGACCTCACGGTTACTGCGAGGGGTTTGCTGAGCAAGGCTCCGGTGCACACCTGCTTCGGAGCCACGAGGCTGTTTTGAGGTAACACAGACCCAGGTATAAGAATACAAGTAAGCTACTCTAAAGCAACTATAGCACACAAGGTCACCAGTGTGTTAATTCAGGGATTGTATGGAAAATTGCACCGAAAGCGTCCTATGATAACGAATTTGCATTTTGGAAGGCAGATAAACGCTACATTTAAGTTGCAATAAAACGTTTTTTGATATACTTCTCTCGTAATCTTGAAATCCGGTGTGATCTGTTTTCCACAAAAAACAGTCCACATTAAAGTAAAATTTGTTGCATAAGACTCGTTGAATTTGTTTCAAAACACAAACTCATATTTTCTTTATTTACTAAAAACGGGTCGTAAAACTGCCTTTGCTGGCATATTTTACGGATGTGACTCGGAAAGGCACTAATTAAACGTTTGCTTTCGAAAGGAAGGGGAAGACGATTATCAAAAAACTGGGAAAAACTTGTTTTTATCCACAGTTTGATAGCTCGCAGTACTCTAAAAAGCGTCAGAATATAGACTCAAACTCCAACACGGTATTAATGAAGTCACTTGACACGTACCATAATTTAGACGTATTGTTCAATCAGACATTGCTGTGATCGCCACAAGCGTACGTCGCCAAAATTTTAATGTTTCAGTAACAAAATCTCTTATCCACTTCATAATCCTAGGAACCATCTTGCCGGTTGCAAGTACACACATACACAAGGACTTTGGAGCACAAATTGCCGAACAGGATGAAGGTGCAAATTAGCAGGACGACTGACTAGGTTGATAGGCAAATGTTTACAAATGATATTTGAGGAGTAAAATGACTATTCGGTCCACTTACACTGTCACAATAATCGCAACAGGCGGGGTCGGGCGCCTGTTCACATCTCCAAAGGTCTGCAGATGACTGGGATGTTTCATCTTGTTGCGTATGTGCCTGCCCTTCCGCTGACTCCTCTCTCAGTAGCTGTTCACCGAAGGTCTGAGCGGCTACCGAACGCAGCCTTCTGTGGGGACTGACCTCTTTATCTTGTTCTCTCTCCTCGGTGCGATATCCTGCCAAGGGGTGGGAGGAGGAGGAGGGAATGAGCGTCTGCTGGTGGAGCAGAATATGGCCCAAACGGGTGAGAATGGAATCGAGGTTGCGTCGGCTTTCTCCGACTGACTGCTCAAACTTCAGAGAGTCTCTTAGCGACAGCATGCGCTTTCGCCGTAAACGAGCTGTTTTGTGACACTGAAAAAAAAATTATGCATTTTTATTCGATTTTTGCAAAGCCATTTTTGGACTTTCTCAGAACATGTTTAAGAGAGGAGAGAGTATTATGGTCTCTTGTGAACTTGGCTCGCGATCTCCTAATAAAAGTGCAGGGGCTTAATTTCGCCCCCATTTCTCACTATTTTTTACCATCAGGAAATGATGTCTTTAAACCCTGACTATCTTCCTTAAAATTATCAACTGACCAAATTACAAGTCGATAGATATACGAATCTACGTATTGTGTAATGGCACAGCTATTCAGCGCATCGAGCTTTTAAAGCAGGCAATAACTTCATGGATATACACCATAGAAAGAAAACGCGGGCATATTTCATCTTCGCAGTATATAGCGCTACACAACGCTTTCATATATTCAGTAACTAGAATATACAAGTTGTCGATATCATGCCCGCAGATAAGAAGTGTAAGTGTTCAATGTGCGACGAAGTGTTCTGCGGAGGTTTAAAAGTTTGAACCAGGTAGGAAATGTGGGTAATAGCCTCTAAAAGATAAACGCATTCATAGGATGGACAAGATGTATTCGGGTTTTGGGTTCATCATTCATTTTTAACGTTTGCCATCTTCCGTCGTTTAGATTTCAGATCAGCTAAAAACCAACGTTTACCTGATTTTAATTGCCCATTTACTTACGCGCCGACTTTAAAACTCTTGAAGTCGAAACCTAGGCCTTTGGCATTGGTTCGAAATATGTTCCGAGGAAATGGAAATGTTGGCGCGTATGCCCGAGTCGTACAAACTATTAGCCTGCGAACTGTAACCTTTCATGGTGAGTGACACTCAAATGTACCAAACATCCCTAAATAGGCACACTTAACTGACAAGTGAATACTGTGATAAGCAACAGGGAATAAAAAACGGGTTTTCATAAATCCCCTATTTCAGAGTGAGTAGCGGCAATTTGCCCACATTCTTCACCCTCAATGACGAGAGCACTAGAGTTGTCGCCTGATGTGTATGTAGTTCTTATCATGTGAAGGATAACCCCCCCCCCTTCAACAATAGCCGAAAGTCCTGGCTGCAACATTTCCCTCACTAAACAAGCTTCTCTACATATATGGCAAAACGGTTCCCGCCGTACACAGAATAACCCAAAGCTAGTTATGAAACGTTTTGCGAGCGAGTCATAGCTGCTAACACAGTCTTTCTGAACTGTGAACCTGTTTGTAGGAACATTCGAACTTCTGAGCAATTACCCCTTTAATAAAGACTTGTAAGTGTAAATGGTATTCACGGAAAAAATAAAGATGAGAGAAGAGGCAACTAGATAGGAAAGGCAAATTGCTTAATCTGCGAAAATGAAGACTTCGAAATGCACGCTAGTATCTGTGTCCGATCTCAAAACACTTGCTTATTTCTCTATGATCTTATTGATTTTATTAGCTGTGATTAAATCTGTTATGCAAAATAAAGTTCTTTAAACCTGAGGCTTATGAATTTACAGTGGGTAGATGTATATTTAAAGAGTGATGATTTCATTTGGAAAAAATGCTCTCCGCCTAAAGCATAAATACTTACAGCCAGTCCAAGAATGCGCGCCTCATGATCCGGAATTATATTTTTTATTTGTTGCAGGTACAGATTCTTGTCTTCGGGCTGCGGATCTCTGATTGTTCGTAGGGGAGGAATGTTCATGGTTAAGCCGTGTTCCTGAACTGATCCCAGCCTTTAAATTAAAATAGCGAACTGAAATTGTCAGTGCGGCTGACAGCGCTTTGTGAAAGTTACTTAGACCTTCTGCATATTCTGTCTATATACCAGCAGTTCAGTGCTTATATAAATACTCAAGCCCACTCGACTCTGTCAATAAAAGTCGAAACACCATCCTTCAGTTATCCTGAGACGCATAAAGATATTGCAATATAGACGACTTTTTGGCTTCATTTCTGGCTAATTTTGTACTGTGGACATGTAGCACGATAATACATATTTACTGGCATCGTAAACGCGTTTTATTATACCCAAATTTTATTCAAATCCCTTCCCAAATTCAAAATTTAAGCCTGGTGTTGCATTCATGAAGGCATGCTATTTTTAGCCCGTTGTCGTTTAATAATCGAGTCAAAGGGGTCCAGGAAGTTTTGGTTAATCACTGCTTTCTTGGCTTATATGTTTATATCATAAAACCTGAGGAGAATGCCGACTGCGTTTGACAATAGTTAAAACAAAGGTCGCCTTTGTTAATTTGATTGAAATAGAAAACGGGCCATCTTCATGTGAGGTTGAATCGTCTGATAAGGCTATTAACGAGCCATTATTCATCAGAGCCTCGCCACTTACTAGGTTGTGGATGGTAGGTGAGGTATTCGCATGATAGTTGACTAAAGAAGATGATACTTAGGCCAAAAACGACTGCTATCTGTGGTTTTAATGGTTGTGTTTCTGCCAGAACTATTGCGCAGTACTTGTCTATTCTTCGTATATGACGCTCTATCAGTATCTTTTTTGGTTCCGGAATGTCAGAAAATAGTTGTCTTCGTGTGTAAATATGTATGAACATTTTGCAAAAAACAATAGGGAACTTGCTTCAGGAGAATCTTATTTTGCTTCTTTCTGCTGGAAATCATGCTTGGGACTCTTTGAAATAGGACTGCCTAAAACATCAAACAGCATGACCGCTTACTAGACCACGTCGTATATTCCGCCCTTTTCCAAAATAGACATCCGTTCAGCTTTAGTTGTTCAATTTACCTAACCATGCGCCGGAAATTATCCGCCAACTTTGCATCTTCAATCCAAGTGGATTTGCATTTTGCGTTATCTTCATTCTTTTATCCTTTTTCCACTTATATGGGAACAGAGCAAATTACTGCGTTACCCTTTGGAAACATCTGTGTCTAACCGATACTGTATTATTGCAGAACATTCTAATCGAATTCCCTCTTGTCGTGTTCGGACGAAACAGGGCTGTTTCCCATCTGAAATTAGCCTAGTCAATTCAGCTGCCTTTAAAATAAACCAAAACAATAATAGACTTTATAGTTACTCCAGATAAAATATTCCGAGCCTTAACTTTTCTATTCTGACAAACTGTCAAAATTATCAGATTTTTAACTTTGACAAAATGTACATAAGCAACAAAAAGTTGTAAACTGCAGGTTACCTTTTCAATGTAAAAAGCGTGCAAGTCAATTGTTTGCAGGTGGACAATGCGGCATCAAGTCGTTTCGGTTCCTCATCAAGAAATCTGGAAATTTTAAAGACAAGGTTTTTTAAATTTTCGCCGTGTAATTAAACAAAATAACGTCCACAGAAGGCTTTCGGCAGCGAAAGTGCTTATTGATTTGGTACTATATTAAAATGGTGATCGAATCGAATTCCCAAACACAAAGTAAGGGTTTAAGTTATTTTTAGTAAGAGGAACAGCTAACATGATTAACCAACTCGATCTTCCGGATGATTAACAAAAAAGGAACAGCTATGTGAGGAAACTACACGTTTATGAAGGATTTACAAAGCGGTCAAATTAAAAACATACGAATGTAATAAGCTGGCAAATATTGGCATTTCTCCAAAACATGCTATGTAAGCTCTTAAAGAGAAAAATATCACGTAAACCACTTAAAGTTCAATCAAATGGTCCAGATCTTGGTCACGTTATTCTTTATCTTCTGCGTTCTCTTAAAATCTTAAGCGTATGCCTACAAATGAAAAATTTACTCGACGAAAACTTATGCTGCGATATGTTTAGTAAAGATGAAAATAACCTCCATTAATAGAAGCAAAATACTGTACCATATTTGGATTGTCTCGCGAAATGCTATCCGAAATTTCAAAGTGAGTTTTCGATCATGAAGGACTGCTTTGGTAAAGTTACAATGCTACTTATGATTCAGCATAGTCCCGAGACATTTCAGTTACGCCAGAATGTTGACAATCGAAAGCGTTTTTTCAGCCAGGGGCAAAAGCCACACTCATAAAAAGCTGCATCGTAATTAGTACACTTTTTCCGGCTGACTTTTAATAAATCCGAACTCTTTTTATAGGGACCATGTAAAATTTATTTTTATATGCAGTTGGTGGTAAATTACGTCCTTTTAAAATTTCATCCTTTGACAAATGTTGGCTTATGGTTTTAAGAAAATGTTTTAATTTTCAAATAATTTTGAATCCGACCAGCTGCCGCACTAACGTATGGGGTTTCCAAACAATGAGCTATATATTTTCTACGTAAGGAAAATCATGCATTCTTCTGTGCTATTAAAGAGGTATCATATATTGCCCAAAAATTATACAACGGGTCTGGACCATGTTGCTTGCTCTATAAGGAGCATTAATAAATGGAGAAAAAATAGGTCATCTAAATGGGCATTTTTCGGACTTGAAAATATAATAACCCTGACCTTCTCTGTGGTTGTCAAATTGGATAACATGCAATTGGCAGCCAAATCAGTATAAAAAGTTTTTACATACTTTAGAAAAATATATTTGAATTTATTAAAGACATCGAATATCATTTTGAAAATTCATACTAGACAATCAGCCGATTTTTATAGAGTGGAATTTTTTAAGGCGTTTGGAAGGAAGCGCATTCAAACGTAGACACCCTGTATGACCGAAAATCCCGAATTTTGCTGCACGATGGTCAATACTGCAGCACAATTTAAGTGATTCTTTCTGGCCGAATGCACACTTCCGAATTTCGGACAACGTTTACATTAACATGCTGCCGCTTGTACGTATATGCTGAATAGCACCTTAAATGAAATTTTCGGCGGTTGACACTTTTAGCTCTGATGTATCAAAATATGCAGCAAATACCAATTTTATTGGTTCTGCCGAAAATCTCATTTAAATATTTGTATTATGCAGCGATTATTTTTGCGAATTACACATACGGCGGGCTCCTTTCTCGTGTGGTTAACACTGTTTCCACGTGTTATTACTTTCTAATTTCACCTGCAATAATAGGACTTTGCTTTATAGTAGATTTCTTTGCTAAATAGAAATGATAAGGAAAGAAATTATTACCACTAATTTAATAGTTCACTTGGAAATTCTAAGGAAGTTTTTGTTAATCCTGACGAAATTTGATCTCTAATGGCACTATCTCTAGAAAAAGAAAGACAATATTGTCTGCATCCGGGAAAGTTACATATTTCAGCGAAGTGATGATCTGAGGAGTTATCTATAAGCACACACTTAAATGAAATTGTTTTGAAAAAAGGGTGTTTTTTGAAAAGAGTACCAAAACGCGTAAACATAGGAAGCTAAATCAGCTTTAGGCGTAAATAACAAAAGTAAACGACTTGGACAAGACACATTTGACAGTCACTATGACTGAAGACACCACCAATTTCAGATACCTTTCGGTGTGCCTTAGATGAGGACTTTTGCATGGTAACTGTACGGACTTCGATAGGAAACTGAACACTTCCCTTTCGACTTGCAAATAAATAGTGAAACAGCAAGCTTTTCATTTTTCTTACCAGTAAACCGTTTGCGTAGGAAATTTTAGTCCATATTCCTCATTTTGTTCGCCGTTTGCACATAAATTCACATAAACTACTCCGTGGGCTGGAGCGCTGCTCATATTTTATGCACAAGCGTGTGCCGAAATAAATCATCGACTTTAGAGCATTGCGGCTTAGTGAAGTGCAGAATCCTGAAATCTAACTTACTGTTCCTGCAGATGGGCGGCGTTTTTCTCGGCAAGGAGGGCGGTTGTTGTTGCGCGTTTCAGTTCTGGAATTTCCTCTGAAATAGAGAGGAGGCGCAAATACTTTACCTGCAGCTATCGGTGGTCTGTATTCTAAAGCTTGGAAAAAATTCAAATGCATAGACAACTCGTTTATCCAGTGAGAATAGTATAAAAACGTCCAATCATGCACTACCGTAGTTTGAAAAATCATTAACAGTACTACAAGCACTAACGCATCTGCAGTTCACTCTTAAATAATGACAAATTTGACTAAAAAATCAAAAAACCATGGTTGCAAAATATTAGCACTGAAAATTTATTGATAATATGCTGGTAGAAAAGAATTGGGCTTTTTTCCTGTATGATTAACATGCATTTAAAGGCGCTTTAATCGGTGTTTAACGATTCTGGTCTTATGTTGTGCACCTTTGCAGAATAAAAAACCAGAGAAGTGTTCTTTATTGTGTCAAGTATTTTTGTCGTGCGTCATTTTTTCAACAAACGAGGGTTTTCGTCAGCAACTGCAATGCTTAGGGAGGACGAATTCGAGCTAATTACTTGCATCGTACAAAGTCATAGAACCTAGAATCCTTTAATGAAAACTTCAAAATTCGAGGCTTTTACTTAATAGCAGTTAACGATATTTAAAGTGTCACTTTTTATAGAAGTTACTTATTTGTACTCTCCCTGTCATTAGCGAATGCTCGGTTTCTACACAAAGCGCGCTGTCTCACTTAATTGTTTAGAGATTCTATACTTAATTCTGAGTTATGGCATCTCCACATCAAAACGCAATGTAGAGGATTTTGTCAAATCTGAAATCATCAGTAGCAGACTAAGACAGTAAGGTTAAAAATAACATTGCCAAGTTTAAGCTATCAGGATCAAAAGGTTATATCGGCGGGTTCTGACGATGCGAGACGTTCATTGGCATGGAGGTTATTAGGGCTACGGGCTTAAGGAAGAAGGGCGACGTATACACGCCTTGAAAGTGCAACAGGTGGTCAAAAGCCTTTGTAGTTATACTTATCAAATTGCAGTAAAGTGTATAATACTAGCATTAAATTTGTTGGAAGACCCTTATAGTCGCCGTTTTTCAAAAGATTAGTTTGACGTATCAGGTTGATGCATTTAGTATGTATTATCAGGGGCTAAACTACAACTTTCTATCTTTATACCCACTAGTAAGCAGTCAGGCAAGGACAGGCTCCCGAAAAAAGGGAGACCATTCATATTCGTGGTCTGCAGTTTTGGAACTTTATGCTTTTAATGAGGCCGCGCTTTTGAACGACTTGGGATTGATAAAGTGACAGTCCACGGAGTCTTGAGAAATTGTGTGGACAGTGACTTCCTTACGCGGATGCACCATATCTTTTTCCCAATAAATGAGTGTAAATCGCAAGTCCACAAGGTAAGATGCGTAGTCAAGACGCTTAGAAAAACATTTGCCTTATATGGATTTATGCAGACCAACACACATTCGCCTCAGATCTTAGAAACCAAAAGCGGACACGATACTCGGCCTCGCCGACTGTCGGATCTTCAACGTGTTTGTACGTGCCTGCTGTATTCCTCAAAAGATGTCTTCGTTTGATCCAAGGTGCGTAACTGCACTCCAGAATCGGAGCTAAGCTACTGAATTAAAAGATGGTCAATTTCCATCTTACCCGTCCTCTATAGTGCAGATTTTGATGACAGGAAACTTTGGAAGTTGATCGGAACCCACAAAATAGAGACCGTAGCGATGCAGATCTCCATCCAGCACTGACTGAATTCCTCACAAGAGAACTCTTTTAATCAAGCTAAAGCTGCGCCTACGAGGTTCTTACAGCCCCACGCGCAATCACTTCTCGAAATATTATTTGCCTCAATAAACCCATAGTTATCTAGAAAGTGCATCGCATCCTTTGTAAGCCTAAACCCTTGCTTAATCTTTTGTTTCACATAAGTACTGACTTTAATGCGCTGGGCTCAGCTCCAGGGATTGCGGAACTTTACCGTTTAGCACGCACTCAGACTATGACTCATGGCCAACGATAGTCACCCAGGACTTAGGCGTAAATCCGTCTTTCCAGGCTGCGTGACTGCTTTTTGCTGATAGCCTACTTACCCTGATGCCCCGATCCAACTTAGATTGTACGCCAATCGAGAAACTCTTATCTAGAGGCAACTAACGGGATTGAGCGTCCATTATTCAGAAGGGATTACCCGTGATGTAAACGAGGGCGAAAATGCGCAAACATCGACTAATTGGGGGAGGGGGGCTTGAGCTCAGACCAAGAAAAACATCATCCATTTTTGTGGGCATAGGGAGAAATATGAGTTTTGCTCTCCAACGAAAGGCTGGTCATCGTGTGCACAGTGAATCCGTACGCCATATTTTTCCCAGAGATCTGATCTCAATGAAAAATAGAATAAATGGCATCTCTGTGACCATATTCCACGCACTCAACTCCTCTAAGTCCTAAAAGCAATTTTAGTTAGTCCATCATACCTTTTTGTTTAACATCTGCTCTAGTTTTCTTGACGTCCAACAATACCATAGACATACTGTCATCATGAGAGGTTTGCTTGGTTGACTGCGAATCATCGTTCTGACAGTCGTACTATTGTGGGATATAGGATCATAAGGAGGGTTTCTTGAGAGCGTATGCTCTCTTTCTTAGACGATTATGACATCTTAAGTCACAGTCAACGTCTATTCTTTAAAGGGGAGTTTTGACTTTCGACGATCATGACAGCGATGGAAATTCTTGGCTCAGGGCGGATATGCTGAAGCCCTTCTTATTTGACCTTTTTAGGTATCCTGTTTGATTTAAGTATTGATTCAAGCCAGGTCCTCTTTAGTAGAATCATAGTTATGGTTTTGGTCTAAGGTTTTATGTCGTCTACAAAAGGTAACATCTCCCGTAAGCTACTCAATGATACGTTTGTAACTGTGGTTACAGATTCCCAGAGTAGATGAGACCATTCTTAGAACTGACTCTGCTACAGACCTGATAACTGTCCTTGTCGTGCATTGGTTCTGACTACAATACTTAATAGTCGCTGTAAGGGCTTGAAGGAAAGACCTCTTCATTTGACACCGTATCCAGAGCATCCTCAAATTAAACTTCCTTATTTCACGCGCAAACGTCTTTCACCAGACCCTCGAATACTCCTGGTAGATGTGATCTCCATGTTCTAATCCTGGCACTTATGTTTTGAAAAATTTTATTCTCCTAAAGCAAAGTTCGTTCGCATTATTCATAACCTCTTGGATGATGGACACTAGAAAGACTGCATTGTCTTATCCATGCTCGGAGGATGGCATATTCAAGTCTTATCCAAACATGCAGGAAAGTTCCCAGGATGGAAGATGTGAACACTGATCTGCTCTTCCAAAGCAACAACACGGCTCAGTCGATTGGGGATCGCCAAAACTCTTTCGAGCTATAAGTGCAGTAGTGGGCTATGCACAAGATGTTCAGGCGATGTGTCAGCGAACTATGAAATGTGTTAGACAAAGAAATGGTCGCCGGACCCTCGCATGAAGCTCTCAAGGTCATTTTTATTCAATATGTCAGTTAGTAAAAGCTGTAAAGGAGAGCCCACCAAAAGGGCTAAATCTGGCAAATCCGCATGTTATTTTCAAGCCATAACAGGTTGCTCTGGAGACTTGTTTTTGTGGTTTTCAGGTCTGATGTGTCAATTTAATATGGTGAAATTAAAAACCATCCTCTCTATGCTCCTCCGGCAGTGCTCAAATCTCCGCCCAGTATTGCGTTTCCTTTTATTTTGTTACTTGTTTTGATATGTCATTGGCTGTCTAGCTGTTGGTCCCTCATCCTATTTACACTTGTATCGCGTTTTTTGGCAGTTGTTCAGCAGATGTTTGACAGTAATGCACAGGTGGGTTTAACGCCGCCTCAGATCCCGCTTTTGCTCTCTCCCATGACCTTTTTTAACAATTTCCACTTCTTAGTTAATGTGATTTTTCCCTCCTTATGTTGCTTGAGGTTCTGTCTCTGCCAGTCTAGTGCTTCAGTAAATCACCTTGATTTTACAAACTCGAAGATCCGCGTGGACACATGACATACGACCCAGGAGTCTTTATGGTGGCTGGTGAACTCTAGGATCAGTAATTTTGGATCTTCGGGACTTCAAAATAAACAGGTAATGCCGTTATCTTAAATTTTACGTTTGTTCAGTATACGCCTCTCGAATTTCATCCCACTATAGTTGACTGACCACTTAAAACAGGTTTAGTAAAACGCTTTGAATTGATCCATCTTCGCTGTGCCTGAAGCTCCACGGCAGTTCTGCAAATATTTGCGCACGGTTGCTACTTGCGCAATAACCAGGAAAAGCTTACTCGACAGTTAAAAATACCTAGCTGTACTAGTGAACGCCACGATCAAACATGCAGGTCAACCAAACACCAAACTGTGCTGCTAACTGCTCTACAAAATAATTTCGTCCGGGAAACCTGCGTTGTTTCGCCAAATTTTCCTACTTTCCAAATTCTTCAAGATGCATCGCCTAGCCCACACACACAGAAAATTACTAACGTCTACTATTTTTCGGCTACATATACAAAATCATAGTAGATATATTATTTGGGATATCTAGATTGTTTAACGTAATCTTAAAGCCGCAAAATAGGTAAACTCATTTGATTTTGAGGTATAATAACACCCCTAGCTATCGAGCGAGGTAAGTCGCGCGATCTCTAGTTGACTGGTATTTTGTGCATTCTACGTCCTGTTGAATTTTGTCACTTACAACAAGTGGTATCACAACATATCGATTGCCTTGCTTTTGTTTGAAACGTTTCCCAATGCACTTGAGGAACTGCGTGCTTATATTTAAAAGGGACCGTACCTTTGAATGCAACAAGACGTCCGCTGAGTCGACTCAAATGCAGCGCATAGGTTTCAACGTCGGATACACTGACTCGGCAGCGGCGTTGCAGTGCGTCTATCCGAAGCTCTTCGATGCACGCTTCCAGATCTCGAAGCCAGTCCTCGACGTCATTGCATTCCGCCAGATAGGTGGAAATCTGGCTGTCCAAATCTAGTCTTGTTGTTCGCAGTGGTGATAACTTCCTGAGAGACGGCTTTTCGAGTAACCTCTAAAATGCGACCAAATAGTATTGGCTGGCTTATGTGTAAAACGAAGTCATCAAATAGGAGGGTAGAGAAACAGATTTAACGTCCTCTTAGCGTAATTATTCCAGTCAAATATCAAAGGCTTTGCATAAAACTCTGATCTCATCAAGCCAATGACTAAGCATACGACCTTCACAAAGTTATCTGCTTCGGCGTGTTGGACGATGTTTAAACTATAGATATTAAGTAATCCAGATATTTTAACATGAATAAATGACCTGGAGAGACTATTAAACCTTTGTTTAAGTCTAGGTTTGAATAGCCTTGGGAGTCTTATTTGTCGTAATTCACCTGGCTGTAGTTGCTTCCTTTTGAGAACTTATTTATCCGTAGTAGGTGACAATCTCATTGAGAGTCAATCACAAGAATCGCTGATGAGGCGATGACAAATCCTCTTTCTCTTTATCAAGTTTTTACCGCTCGGCTTATTACGTCAGAAGACTAATCCGCCTAGTCTTGTTTTTATCCTATGCTTGATGTAGCGTACGCATTTTTAATAAGAAATGCCGACATATGCCATGAGATGGGGATTTGTGGTCGTTAATATCACTAAGCAAATCTAATTTAAAAGCTTAAATTAAACTGCGTCCTATCGATATCGTTCAACGGCAAGTGCCTGTGAGTGTTCACGAACGTCGATAAAATAAGCATTTGTGTATTTAATGAGGGTATGCAATTAATAATAAGTTGAATGTTAGCAAGTTATAGTTAATAACCAGGATGTCCATGAAGGTCTTTGAGGATAATAATTCTCTGTGCTTAGCCATCCTATTAATATCTTTAGCACGACTAGCAACTCATAAAACACAAAACTAACATGAATTTCCCTGAGGATGTCGGCGGAAATTTTCCGTAAACTGCCTATATCTGACTCTTGTGTTTTTCGTAGATTTCCAAGTTCATTCTTCACCTCGCGCAGACGTTTAGAAACCTGCAACAACTGAGTCCGTTTAAGGTTGTCCAGTCTCCATTGCATGCCCGGAGAGACTTGAAGGTTACCCATTTGCGAATGGGTTTGGAATCCCGTTTGATCACTCTGTGAAATCCAACTTGAAGTTTTAGGTGAATGCAAAAGGGAATGCTTTGCGACATCGACGTTTCGGCAACAAGAGTCCCAACCGTGTGCTAAAGAGAAAAAAGTATCGTATAGTAGGTAAACCATTATATCTAAACGCCACAAAGGAAGAATAACAAGTGCATTAATAATCCTACCGCTTTTCGGCGAGTGGGCACTTTCAGGGGTAGAATTACTTGGAAGACAGAGATCTCTTTGTGCGCAGGCGTGTTCACCGGAGCTTCTGGTCAAAAAATTAGTCCTGTTGTTTAGATTATCCGCAGGTTCGGAAGATCGTTTTAACTGCCCTCCCTGCTGTTCTTGAACAGCTTGGACCCAGGATGTGAGGAAGGCCATCTGATCTTCCATGAAGGCGATTCGAGTTCTAAGAAGGGAACACAGCTGATGTAGCATTACTTCAACTGCCGTCTACCTCCCACGACCAACTATCTATTTGTCCTATTTTGTACTCGTAGAGCAGGTCAGGGTTTCACCGAAATCTCTTTTACTCAACAAGGATTCAGGCTTTGGTATGCGCAAATGTTTAAAAACCGCTAGTGATCCATAAGGTGCTATCATGTTTTAAAACTTAAAGTATATGCAGAAGATAACATCACGAGTCGTATGCTAGATTTTATACTTGACATTTTAACAAGAATCCCATGTTTTTTTCTTAAGTCGTGAACTTAATTTGGTAAATTCTCTCCGATTCCTAAAACGTACTGTGCTTCTTCAAGAGTTTGAGGTGGTTTGGCCGTCAGTCGGAACTTATCTGTGGTGCCTGGCGTCAGCAGAACGTCTGGCGGAATCCCGCCGCGGATGATGGGGTACACTACTTGGCCGCTGCCAGAGGTAGTGTCGGTGGAGTCGGACTCCTGGAAGTTATCCGAGGACCAACGTCCAGCATTCGTCATTGAGGCTGCATCTGGAAAGCTATTTGGAACGGGATTTGGGGTCTGATGCGAAGAGTGCAGGGTTGCTTCGGTGGTAGCAGTGTCCTTTGAAGGAGGAGTGGAGTGTCTCTGGGTATGTTTCGGATGCAGCAGTTCGCAGGGATGATCGGGTAACTGTGACTGCCGAATAACTTCCGAAGTATTGAAAAAAATTATAGGAAACGGTAAGCGCTTGTGCTGATATACCCTACTGGCAATTATAAGCAAATAATTGTCCATTTAATTTCTACACCATTTAGTAGTAGGTACGACAAAATATATTTTATCATAAAATGTGAAGGATAATGTATGTCAGTCTGCAAGTAAGATATTTGGCTGGGATGGGCCGGCAATTATCAAATATTTACTAATAATTTCTATCGCAAAATGTGTGATGCCACAAGGTTCTTAGATTTCAGTTCTTTTGCCTGACATAAATATTTCCCGTAGTAAGTAACCTTGGCCATTAACGATAATCTGCCTTAAAACCCCTCGACTTTGTACATTTCCTGTAAGTAAAATTAGCTCGTATGTTAACCATATGATGAAACATATCAGTAGAAACATAACGTATCTAAAATTCAACTATACTCACGTCTGGTATCTGAGTATAAGGTATCAGACAAGCGTTATATAAAAAGGGTTATCAGTGGAACATCGCGACTAATTTCCAGTCGCCAACTGGCCGTCTGAATGGACTGAACACCCTCGGCGCCAGAGTAGAATGAAAATGTCCTTTTCAGTCTTTCAATCAGAAGAATTAAGTCCCAACAACTATCGCCTAACCAAATACTTCGAATTTTTCATGACAAGACATTAGCTCGTAATGCGGTGTTGGTGACCTCGTTCCGCTATCTGACTTGTTTTCAAACCTCGGAAATGTCAGCATCTGCGTTTTCGGCGTTCTTGGCTGACTCAAATACAAAATACTGTTGTCCAACTAAATAGGATAATTGAAATCGCGATCTGGTTTTCATGTCACACCCACAAAAAGTATACACATTTATATTACACAATCCAAAAGAATTCCTGAACATCATCGCAATGTATCCTCGGTTATTCTAATCTCAACAGACAGAACGTGAGTCTATAATCCAAGTAACGGAAAGTGTTTTAAAAGCTTCGATGACCCATTAACGCGAGTCTGAAAATCAGACATCTGGCACGGGTATAGCATATCGTTCGTTAATCATGGAAATCTGAACAGACATTGTCAGGCTAGTTCTACCCTCCTTGCCGATAACATTTAGCGAATGTTCGTTATTGATTGTCAAGCGACTGCCTGTATGCATTTTAAATGCTCGATTCTTTGAGAGAACGTCGGGTAGTATCATTCGCCACACCTATGCTATCGAAGAAATTGGTATCTAAAACGCTGAGACTAGTTGTCAGAATACACTTTAACTAGATGCAGAATAAATGTGACAGTCGAAGTTTTATCTCGGAGAATTTTGTTCTGTGAAAGAAATCTTCTCTGTCCGAATTCACACTATCTCAACTACGTCAACTTTATCACTATTGAGGTACTTCAACAGTAGATCCTTGAATGATGTGCTCTGACCACTGCAAAACCTTAAAATACGCTCGTCTCATATTGCCTTTCAACATTTCTGTCTGCAAATAGGTTTGTGGATTGTCATGAAGCTTCAATGTCTATTTTCAGTTCCTCGTGACAAATCGCCATGTTCAAATAAGCTGAATGACGTTGACTATTTGTCAGAAGGGTTAGAGGGCAATTATAATCAAAATGTGGGTGACAGTCTTGTTTTCTTTTGCAAAATGAAACCATCGGCTGCAAGCAAACTTCTCATGAAGATCATAAAGTTACGTGCAAGGGATTAAAACAACCTGACTTTCAGCTATTCACACAGACATCGGCCATCAAAAGTAAAAATTCATACTTCCCTTCGATTAGTCTAAAGTATGACAGGGGATTTTTAAAGAATATTCTGCGCGAGCATAAAACTAAATTCAGACATTATAAAGACCATTAAGTTTTGAAAGGATGGAACAACGTTTAAACAGACCTAAAGCAGGACTTAACCGGTGTACACTTTCAGTGCAGCGTCGTGGGGACTGGTTAAATGCGGATTAAAAACAGTGATGTTATGAAGTAAGGTTTCCACATCGTCACCGCAGAGGGTGATATTATAGCCACTCATTTTTCCACATGTGCTTCCAGTGGTTTGTTGCGCAAGCCTTTTCAGAGGATAATATTTAAGCTAACAATGAGCACTTTAAAGGATATGCGACTTATTGGTGGGAAGGATAAAAACCAATTAAATTTTTCGTAGCTGGTTATGATATAAAAGCAAAAGTTTCCGGCCAGGCAACCAACAATGTTGATAGTGCCGCAACACAGGAGATAGCTAGAGAGGGTTAAGAAGGCTAGAAATAAGTTATTGCTCTTTAATACTCAACAGAGAGAGCATTACTTAAATCTGACAACCCGAACGTCCCAGTCATATCTGCAGCAATAAAACCGTTGTCAGAAATGCAGGGCACAGCGTTGTTACCATTTCCGATTAAGGCAGGACGACGCCGTCTTTGCATATGCCAACTTTAAATGCGTTTCTGTACTTATAGTAGGGTAGCTATTTAATTAGGAGGGTTTAATTAAGGGCTTTGTAATTGTCCCTTGTTTCTACTGTCCTAACGACTCATCTGCAAAAATTTAACTCCATCTGTTCTCAATTCCGCCTTGATACTACTCTCAAATTATTATTCAGCAATTATTTGGCAAGTGCGAAAACACAAGCCTATCCTCAATTAACGAAATGCACGTTTCGAAGCCTATCCCTTGGGTGTAACGCACAGAGGCAAGCTGTATTCTTACCCTGATGCAGTTCAGGAGGACATGTACACACTAGCTTTGCCTTTGCTACCTGCGGCTGTCTAGGCCACTGTGAACTCGGCTGTTCTGGACTCTCTTGATTGCCGCTGGCGAGAGTAGTTGAAATTCCAGAATCCTCCGAGTTGTCGGCAGGCAAAACGGAAGTTGTTGCGGAGATATTGGTGCAACCGCCATCTGTCTTAGGTAAAATGGCTCGAGAGACAGGCAAAAAGTGGAGGTGACCCTGCTGTGGAAAGGCGGCCGCGAATACCTGTCCATCGGTATACTGAACAACTAGGTGCTTTTCTCCGTTAGGGCCGATCTGCAGTGTAGCTGGAAAGAGGGTTGGCGGTGGACCTCGGACCGTGGTTGTTGCTGCCTGTCGGTTGGACCCACTGAGGAGACTGTTGACGGAAATTTGTGTCGGCAACATGTCGGGCGTTGTCTCCCTGGGAGATTCACTTGCAGACTAAATTTTGTAGTTTTATACATAAATAGGATACTAGCTCAGGCTTAACAGACAACTGCATAAAGTGTTAGTCAAATATTATTTAAATACGGACACATGGAAATCGCTCTTAAAAAGACTTCTGGTTCGCTTGAACACGGCTATTACGGGAATAATTATCAAACCAACAAACCAAAATCAAGCAAAAACTGAGAGCCTTGTTTCATATTTCATAAAGCATTGTTTACAAAAATGTTATCAGACCAAAGTTAGGTCAAAAAGGTCCTTAAACAAAGGAAGCTTAATCATCCGAAGGGTTTTCAAACAAAGTTGAAAAATACCTTCAGTTCCGATGACTATGACTTTCTACCTGCATGTATTTGCTGATTCTGTATTGGCATGCAACAAAATTATTCAACTTAGAAAGAATATATCATGAGTCTATTAAATTAATCTAAAACTTCAAAAATATCAGAAATAACGTTTCAAAACTTCGTTACCTAAAACGTCCAGCTGCCTTGCGAAATGTTTGTTTATCTGTCTGCTGCAGGTGGATTCTATATTAATCTAACGAAGGTCAACTTTCAAAATCCCATATAACGTTTGTTTTACAGTGCAAATAACCCTTACAGAAAGGTCTGATAAAGCGGCTGATGGGAGTTTGCAGAGATTTCTTCTCCTGGGAAGAAGAGGGGCTGAAACGCTGGGGAGATCCTTTATTGGTAAGACCGTTGGGCGCTTTGGATGGGCAGAGCACTGTTCAATGTTGATTTCGGCCGAACTTCCGAGGGAAGTCGATCTTAGTAATGACTCAAAAGACGGTTGGACCTGCGAGTGACCCGGTGAGACGTGTTCTGATGAAACATTTAGTTTGAGCAGTGTTCCATTTTTCAGTAAGCTAAAGTTTTAAAGAAATTTGGAGGTTGTAACGCGGCATTGCATGCTAACCTCATATATACATTCTTTACAGACACAAGGTTTTATATGACAACTCCTCTTGTGCACGCACAATAACTTAAACTATGGCATTTGGTTGGGTGCAAATTTTGGCCACGACCTTACACTGAGGCAGAGGGCTGTTTACTATCACCGTCAAATAACCGTAAGTGTCAAAAAAGAGCAATGTAATTTCTAAAATATAGTCATAGCTGAAAAGATAGATAATTGTTAAAGTTCAATGGAAACCGGATTTATTTCTTGCGCACGTAGACGTTATTTTTCGAGATTGAGTTCATGTCATTTGTTCCAAATTGATGGCAATCAAAAACTTTTTACAAGATGAGGATGCTATTTAATTTGATTTTTCGTCGTGTTTGGTGATATAAAACAGTGTTAAAATGTAATAAAATGTTCAGGACCGATAAAATAAAAAGCCTGACGCAAAACGAGTTTTTCGACTTTGGGTATTAAACTTTTATCTGGATACTTTTTCCAGGCTAATTCAAATTAGAGTAGTACCATATACCCAATCCCTCAAGTCGAGCTTAAGAAAGACTAGATCTAAGGAAAAGAGGAGGAAATCGGCTGGGACGATTAACTGGGTATCCGCTTCAGTTGATAATCATTATCTGAGTTAGGCACTGCCAGGCGTGAGGAGGACGCTATACGGTCCTGAAACAAACCATAAAAGAATTAAGCTAGTTTGTTCAGACATCCCTTGCCGTTAGCGGGGAGTATTTTGGCCTAGACCTCTTCGGAGACATATTTTAATTACCAGAGTTTGAACGAAACTTAAATAAAAATGGTTTTGCTCATGGTTAGATCAATTTTAGTAGTAGCAGCATGCACCTCGTCGACCCGAAAATGCGCACTGTATGTTCAAAGCGGGAACGATAAGAAAAAATCGTCATTTCGTCTGGACCACGCCGCGTAAAGATTAACTTCATTCCATGAGGGAATAATCAGAAGAATACTTTGTATCTCCAGAAAAAAGAGCGGGTATCATTCAAACTGCTGACAGAAGCTTCAGCTATGCTCATCTAGCCATACACAACTCGGTATTTTTCGTCTACTTCGTCTTGTTCCTACCACCTTCCAGCAAATAGTTTTCATAGTTGGCTTCTTACAGACCCTTTGGTTTCCGTTTATAATAACGGCTGCTTCCAAACCAGCCTATGGCTTACCTAGCACTGAATTTGCCTCCCCTTTTCATTTATATTTGCAGCAAAATAACCTTAAAGGCAAAGCCAATCTGGAACGAATAGTAACATTTAAAGATCCGACGCATTGTTATGCGTTACAGATGATAACTTGCAAATGTGGACGTATACAATGAATTGAGTCGTTTCTAGTTTTCAAGCTTGCCCAGTGCTTTCGCACTTATGAGATAGGATTTTAAAAGAAAGTAGTTTGAAAGAACAAAACAACGTTGCTGTTACTTATCAATGGGCTGAAACCTGAATAAGGTAGTTGCACTAATTAAAATGGCACTCTTAAATGATATTGTTTTGCGGCTTCATCTTTTTTTAACAGAATAAGAAACATCCTCCGTTAGTTTATGTATAAATAAACCAGGTTTTGTGAATATGTGTGAAAACCGACCAAAGTAACAAACATTCGAAAGGTTAAATATTGTAAGAACATCTTTATCTTGAAATTTAAATGATATTCACGCCGTCTTTATGCTTGCGTTTGCTTTTTCTAGCTCAAGCATTGCCTCCGCAGGTAAGCACTACTCTTAGAGAACCTTAATTTAAAGATTGTGGGTGATGAGCACGTTTAATTTCTTATATTTCGGCTTAAATTTAGACAATAACAAAACCAAATAGACCAACCACAGTATTCGTTTATCACAGTCGAAACTTGAATCCCAAACCTGTCTCAATACTCCCCTTATAAAACATCACAGTTAAAGCGCCATTCGAATTTGCTGGATTGTTCAACACGCAGCTCTCGTGTTGATTTTATCTTCTAATGCTGTGAGGTTTTGGATAGTAATAATTTTTGGCAAGGGGCTTTTACTTCTTGACATGAGGGCATCCATGGATTTTGACTAGGCCTACTAAGTAGCTGCAGGTTAAAATGACGGACGGCTTGTCATCTTCCTAAAAAAGTTGATGAGGTGCACATAACCGCGCCAGTGAAGTTACAAATAAGCTGTATCTCCCCAGGTTAAGATTAAAAATCATAAGAACATGCTTTCAGGTGATATATGTTTTTTAACAAGCCGAGCAAAAATTTACTGATTTAAGACTCCTTCTGATGTTTTGTAAAATGGATTTTCGAAAAGAGCGGTAACGACGGTCGAACTGTTAGTATGGCCCTAATGAGATGTAGACACTTGCAGACTACCAACTTTATATGCGGATGGTTTGCGGGTCCAAACATTGTGTAATCACGGTATACGTATGCGGTTAGTCTGCACCAACAGTAAAACAAGCTGTGCATTCTCAAGAGAGCTGCCAAATCGCAACACATGGAAGTAGAGCGACTACGTGTTTTATGGAGCGAATTCCATAATTTCTGCGTCTCGGTATTTATACTCAGAAGTATTAATTCCGCCTTCAATGCCTCAGGCTGTAATTCACAGTGCTTATGTAAATATGCCATTTTGCCGGGGAGCGGATGCGGGTCCTATTAAGCGGTACTGACTACTAAGATAATAACTATTGAAACGTCTAGCATAAGTTAGTAAAAAATGAACCATTAATAATTTTTGCTGGAGTTATAAATAGTAGTCTTCCTCCCTTCAGTGTATGGATAATTTTTAGAAGTAGGACTAATATTCAAACGAAAGAGCGTGAGGAACCTCTACATAATGCCCGTCGGTTTTCATCATGTCTTTTGTCCGTTCCATGTTGGATTAATTTACTTCAGCCTAGTTTATCAACAACTAAGAGAGCTTAAATAAATTAATTTGAGCACGTGTTACTCATATCTGGTCAACAGCGGTCATGTGTACATCCAAATTAAATAGTTCGTAATTTCCAAATTTTAGAAAATAATATTTTCCTTTTCCTTTTCAAGTTGGTAATTTTCAGTGTCGTATCCAAAAGTATCTAGGACATAAGAGCTCAAATGGGAAATAAGGTTCATAGTACAGCTGTGTTAATGCACAAATCCGCCCTACAATTGCTAATGGTAACCAGCAATTAGTGTCCCCTTAGTGATCAATCTGAAAGTCAAAACTACTTGCGACGTGAAACAGAAAAACCTAAGGGATATATATTAGCCAGGGAGAGCTGTTTCAGGGTTTCAACCTGGGTTGAATTGTTTGGCGCAATGTGTTTGACGCTTGAGTGGTGACTCAAACCCTATAAAAGAATCGACGAAAAAGGAAAACCTTTAACGTTTTGCGATTTTTCACAAGCATTCATTGACAGTGACGGATATTATTTGGAAAATGAAAGACATCGGGTAAATTTTGGAAAGAAGTTCATTTATATCGTATACCAACAGAGGACTATGGGACTACCGAAAGAGCTTTGCTCAATTTATGCGGATGAAAACTTAGGAGTCTCACTGCCATTTTAACTGAAACGGAAAAAGTCGCTGTAATGCTAAGTGGTACGATGCTGGCCAAAATTTTGTAAGATATGGTACTTCTAATCGATCATATGCGGAGCTAAGCCATCTTGGTAAAGTTATAGGAATTTTGGTATATAAATCTAGACACTGGGCCGAACTCTTTGAAAAAGTGGGAGATAAGATATTTTGGCATATCTGGATAAATAGAATATAGAATTTTGATATATTTATATATATGACTGTGCGAGTAGCATTTCAATTTTGTCTAGGAAATTAGCGAAAACAGTCGAAGAAATTTTCAGTCCTACTCGTTGGGATTGATTGCTCGAAATTGTCGTCTGTTTTCGTCGAGTATTTGAAACAAGGTAACACAGTTGGACGGTGGCTCCTTTGCTGATGTGAGAGCAAGATAAAGGTCCCTTAAATATTCTGTGGTTGTTTCACCGTTTCGCTTCCTTCGTGTTGCTCTGTATAGCACACTCCGGTACCATACGAGAAGTTCGTGCACTGAAACATAAGATAGACAGGCTTATAAGTCGGAAACAATAAAAGTTGGTCACGTTTCAAAATTATTGGCGGGAAATCTTGTGTGATTTCCGCAATTTGAGCCGTCTATAGCTCCAACCTATTAACGTTCCACTATCCAATTTCACACCCGGAGTTCATGCAAAATCACCCGCAAAATGCAAGTCAAACAGTGTATGCTACCAAATAGAGGAAATATTTTGCTCTGACCTACAGGTTAAAAAGCATTTTATGTTTCTAAGAACAAGGTCAGCGCTGTCATTTTTGGCGTTTTGTCTGTGGGTGGGTATTCAAGTAGAAGTACAAGAAAACTCACCTGGAGCTCACTTTCTCCACAGGTTTCCTTTCCTGTTTGACTGTCTGTTCTATTGTTTGACTGAAAATAGTTGACTTATCCCTTTAAGTTTTATTATCTCCTGTTCTTCCTCAACCGCGGTTGCTTGCGCACGCGGAAAGCGGTCAATTTTCATTTCCTTCTAGACTTGCATATTAGGGACCTTGAATGCTTGCTGACGTAAGCGTGTGCGCGCAAACTTCCAAGTGGTAGTTTTGCCCAATCAATAGAACGCGCGTGTCGCATCCTGGTTCTGATAGGCAGATATCATATTTCTGGTCTGGGCATGCGCATAAAGACGCGTCTACCGTTAGTAAAATATGCCAAAACTCTGCTCGTTCTGTTCAATAGCCCGAAGAAAGATTCAAACGCATGCATTACATTCAAGTGGGGCTTAAAATTATGTTCATTTGTCGAAGAAATCGACTATTTGCAAATAAAGGCACTTCGTTTGAGGCCTCAAAGTCTCGAGATGATCCAGATTTTATAAGAAAACTATGGGTCGACAGGGGTAAAAACAATCAAATGGAGGCCCTAAGGACGAAATTTAACGTCAGATTACGCATCATATTAATTAATGCATATCATAAAAAGCTCGTTCGAATCACTGTAAGCGCAGATTGAGGTTGAAATACTGGAATGCAAAAAAGGTTGTTTGGATTGCTTAAATTCAATACCTTTTCTACAAAGCACTTCGAAAGCATAATATTTATGGCGCTTAAAACCTTTCTAA
>CACRXP010000193.1:587099-597797 GCA_902702965.1 Spirometra erinaceieuropaei | reverse complement strand
TACTGTAACATTAGGGCACTTTTTAACAGCCAAGCACATTGCTGCTTGAGCTTTTGATGATAATTACCATCGCCTTCACTCTGACCCAGTTTCTGCGATGCCGTTTTGTCTAAACCAGTAAAGTTTCCGTTATTTCTCCTACTACACGTCGGGCTATCAGTGATCATTTATACCCCCCCTGGCATGTTTTATAACGTAAAACGAGGGTGGGTTTCAGACAGCAAAATCAGCGTCGAAATGCTGGTATTAGCAAATTATTACGTTCCTTTATACGGAAACTCAATTATTACTATCGTAATTATGGCGTGGTGGAAAGATTTCTTTTGCATCTGTCAAAAAATATCTTTCAGAATACGTCTATTTTCTCCCCGAGATCTGACAAGTATATGCCAAGTTGCAGAGTTAACGAGAACGATATTTCACACTATGGTATCTCTAAACGCGACCCAAAACATGGGAGAAGTTAGATCGGATGCAGAACCTTTCCGTTCTGCCATGGACATTGCAGGATGGGGAACTACCGTTTTTTTAAATAAACCCCTTAAAGCAAAACAAATGGCTTGAAAACATCAATAAATGATAGCAAACATGACTTTTTAACATCTATCACAATGCAACAAACCATTGCAAAGGTGTTCTTTTAAAAAAATTCGCATTCTGTCTACCGTAAAAACTATAAATTCTCGGAATATTGGAAATATATATATAATTTCGTTTCGCTTGGTATGTATTAGATGAGTCTGAGCTATTTACTCATGATTACTGCCAACGGGGAATAATCTGATAAAAGAAGAAATGAGCACAAGTCAAATACCCAATTACTTCTACGAAATTATGTCAGACGACCAAGGGGCACATTGACTTACCGACAAAACAACGAAGCACAAACTGATCCACAGTCAAACCTAATTACTTACTCCACATTTGGTTAATTGAAGAAAAAATCCTCATAAATGTGCCTTTGGCTGCCGGCCTTGCTGTCTGGACAACATACGCCAATGATTGGTGGAGAATACACTTATTTGATTGGGTCGTGCATGGGGTTTTATCTCGATTCCTTAGAACCAGCTTAGACGTCAGCAACTGATTCTTCAAGTTAAAAGGCATCTTTGGGAGGACCGAGAAAAACGGCTTAATATAAATCCTTAGTAGGTTGGAACTCTAAGATCCATAGGAACTGTCCTTACTCGAAGTTCTTGCACATATGGTCAAAAGATGTTTACTAGAATTCCAGAAGCAAAATACCTAGGAGGTTGTTCAAGGCATTAGGGAGCAATCAAGTTCTGCCAGGGAAAAACTGTATTGTGATTTCAAGATTCCTCTGAAGCCTGACGTAATGATTTATTTAAATTTACCATTTGGTAAAAGCACAGGTTGATAAACATTTACGTCATCATTAAGGAATCTTAGGTAATCGAATGGAAACGTTCCCAGCGAAATGGTGCTAACGTGCGTTATTAACGAGTTTTGGATTCAAGATGCGCATTTTCAATGATCAGCAAGATTATTGCATGTATGAATCTCGTTTTTACGACACTTCACTGATACTAACAACATCTACTGGGCGATCAGACATTGTCCCTAGTGAAAAACTACATTCTAATGCAATGTGGCGAAATATTTTAACAGTGAATAAAGATCGAGAAGTGCTTTTGAAAGCAAATAGGCACTTTAGATAATTTCAGTGATGGGCTTTTTACGGCTCTCGACTCGGTGTAAAAGTCCATAAACAGGGACACAAAAACTAGGACCATGGTAACAATGTCCATTTCATGTCATTCAGTCGGAGGCCAACACACGATGTCTGGAAATGTCTCCTTGCAGTTGGTACTTTCCGGTGGATCAATACCATAGTCTGAATAGGTCTGTAAGCCTCCATTGAATCTTGACCCGTTTTCCGGCCGCCCAGCTGGTTATCCTTTGATTTGAAATGTTGTCGCTTGATGTACCTGTTCATCTTTTATACTGCAAACTTGGTTATCATGCCCCGGCTGTAAACATTTTCCAGCCTGGCACGTCTTATTTCTGGTACACTTAATTCATGGCATCACATAAAAAATTATTTAGTCTAAAGTCCGTACCAACTGGCTGCCAAAACTTGCCTCGGATCAGTCAGTTGCATCACCACATTCTCACTTCGGCAATACGCCTCACAGCTTCGGAAGCGCTCTTAATGCAGAGCAGATAGTGTTGCGAGTTTGATGGGTTTCTGAGTTCAGTTATCCGTGCATAATTACTGAAGCATTATTTCACAGATATTGGGAATAACCCTTCTGACGCAGCCAGCCGGAAGGTTAAGGCCGTCTTTGCTAATTCCTCAGGAACGATGCGACTGCCTTTAATTACTCCAGAGTGTTTGTCTTTGCGTCACAAAGAACCTTGTATGCCATTTGGAAATTGTGTCCTTCTTTTTCTTCTTTTTTCCTATTTCCGTTTATGCTAGTCAAACAAATGCCAAGTAAAATTCAGCTACAATGATTCCGTAAATTTTGAAGAATGCCTCTTTCGATTAGCACAACACTGTCAATACGAGGGTTAGTGTTGGTCAAGGGGACGTCGTCTCATTCATTTTAAAACCAACTCTACAATTAAAGCAGAGGCTGGGAGGTAAATCGGGGTTTAGTTAACGTGTTCCCTTGCCTCATCGCAAAAAGAAACTCGTGTTCATTACAAGGATCAGTGAGACTTTATAAAGGAGCTAACCTATTTTGATTCCACAGTTTTTATTGCGGCCTCTCAAAATAGCAATATCGACTCAAGACTAACTGAACATTTGTCTCTGAAGTAGGTAAAACGAATCTGACTTTGTAGAAATGTGTGATACGCCAACTGAATTTAGAACGCTGACAGGTAACTTACTATTAGATCGCAGCGATTGACGTAGTTTCATGATTTATACAAATTAGATAAGAACTGCAGTTGGAGGTCCATCTTTATTGGTATCTAGCCGAGCCTCTATTTTCTGAGCTACAGATGACGTTTTACTAAGGCAGTCGGCAATTCATAAGACCGCATTACAGTAACCTGGGGAATTCAAGTTATTGTATCTGCTTGACAATACAAAATACATTCGATAAGTTTTCTCGAATTAGAATTGAGTGTAGCTTGGTCACAGTCAAACACCCTGCTCGAAAACTTATTAAAATAAATGTCGATAGAATAATAAAGCCGAACTGGACACATATATTGTATACCCTAGTTAAAGCCATAAGACACTATTTTTCCGCTTTATTTCGCAGACTTTACATGCACAAACTGGCAATAAGAACAACTAATTAGGATCGTACTGCCACTTCCGGCATTTGAAAGATCGCCTTCCTTTAAACTGAGCATCTCGACTAACGTCACTAGCAGGCTTACTCGTCCAGAGGATTCGGATTTAACATTTGATATTTTTTGTTTTCAGTTTTTTACACCAGCAGATTAACCAAATTTAAAACACCTACTAGCGGATTGAGACGTACCCTCGCGGACAAGCACGACCACCTTTCGACAAAGATGCAACCAGCATTTCGCCAGCTAAATAATTGTTGAAGCTTGCATTTTAACACTGACCCATACTTTCTGATATTGCCACGTTGGGTAGAGAGTTCCATTAGATATCTTTATTGTTACCACGTGTCGATAGGCAAGCGGCCGATTAGAATCAAGAGATTCTAAGCATGCGTAGTAAGGACTAAAATCCGCCATCCCCTATGCAAATGTTTACTTCAGAGATATTTAGCCGCAATCCCAAGCCAGTCTACAGTTAACTGAAACACACGGCATGCATGTCGACTAGAAATTCATTTGGTAGATTAACTGAAATGACACCTATGACACTTCAAGACGGCAGTCAAACAGATTGGCCAATCGAAGTTTACACTAAAAGGCTTAGGGCCTTTAACTGGCCCGCAAATACGCACAGGTAGTCTTAAAATCAGCAAAAAACATTCCAGAGTTGCCTCATCATGGTGACATAGGGTTGAGGTAGATATGAACCACTTAAATGCGAAACTCTAAAATTCTACCCTAAAGGCATATTTTTCGCACTTCTCCCATGAAGAAATGGCGGTTTATAGAATAATGTGTAAGTCAAGCTTATTCTGATACCGTGGGTGACAACTCAGTAAAGCATGCAGTCAACACCTTTCGTGATATTTCGATACTCGAAGTTGAGGCCTGAAGTTATGTTTCTCTATTAAAATTTAGTCGCAGATTTCGTTAGGAGGGGCAAAACAGCTTAAATATATGTGACCGTCCTGAAGATATGCGGTCCAAACGAATTAAAATTCGGACAACTGTCATTGGCTGGCTGGCACTTCGGTTTGGCAAACAGTCTGAGGTATGCAAAATGAGAAAATCATGCAAGACGTTCCATTTCACCGTGCGTTATGTCCCGTCTAATACGTGGAACTGTAGTTATGCGACACAGTAGTGTACAAAAAAACAAGGCTGTGCGGAAAGGCTGAAGAATCAGGGTATTGAGGGAATACGCTTCTAACGTCGAAAGCATTCTAAAATGTCGCTACTACTGGCGGGACTTTAAAGCAAACACTGGTTTTTAAATACTTCCACATCTTCGTAAAAGCAGCGTGGATGCTGGACGGAAAAGGCTGTCGGCGTTGAGCATTCCATCTCACCTGTTCGTCACTTACACGCATTTTCTAGACTGGGGCAGCAGTGGTTGGATGTCGCGTCTCGTCTCGTACAACGGTCAGTTACTTTTGGGCAAACTTCGCCACCACTGACGGTAGCATCCATATCAGAACCTAAGTAAACACTGCCTACAGAACTCCACGCAATATCTAGAAGTTCACGTCGGTCCGCTTACTTCTGGGATGTCGAGGCTCGAACATGGAATACAAAGAATGGAGCGCCTAGTGTAACGATTGCGAAACCCGAGCCCAAGCATGTTGTTAACATCTAAAACTTACCAAAACCTCAGATATTACAAAGTCTGCAAAGAAGATGAACACACGATCTCTGGGACAGTAGGTGTATTATTCTGAGCTTTCGGTCTCCTACAGCAGGCCATCTTCAGAGACTGTGGGAATGCGACATCGAATGAGCAGTTTTTGTAGTCAAGCCATGAAGAGTGGATATATGAGTGCTGAGGGTGGTATTCGCGATAAGTTGAGTCCCACGCCGTCCCACAGTGGCGGGACTGCCTGCACCCTTGGATGGAAATTGGGTCTCGCCTCTTGGACGCGTGAACGGAGCGCGTGATAGCAGGGGGGTATGTCATCGTGCCTGTTGATAGAGTTGGTGTCAGACACCAAGGCCTCTAACGGTTCTCGTCCTGTCTTATTGTTAACCCGCGCTACTATCCGCATGCTCGCGAAGTTGAATTCGTGGCCTTCTTCCAGGGTGTGAGTGGTGACCTGAGACAACGGGTCGTCTCTCCGGACTGCCCGTTTGTGCTCAGTTATTCGTGAGCTAAGTCGTCTTCCGGTCTGTTCTGTGTAGTGGCGAGCTCAGTCCCGACATGGGATCTGATAGACGACACCCGACTGTTCTCCCACATCTAGGCGATCCTTCACTCGCATGATTTTGTTGCGCATGGTCGTTGTCGGACGGTGAGCGATACCCACGCCGAGCTCTCCAGCGATACGTTCCATCGTTTCGGACACGTTCTTTATATATGGTAGAGGGTACTGGTGTGTTGGCGGTTCTCCTCCATTTGTTCGTCCTGGGCGCGTGCGGAGGCAGCGAATGACGAATTTGTTCGGGTATCCGTTCCTTGCCAATTGGTTCCGAAGATGCCAAAGTTCTTGTACTCCTCCATCTAGTTCACTGTAGTGCGTTTTTACCCTTTTGAAGTGTGTCCTAACACAGCCGCGTTTATGCGCCATTGGGTGGTTACTGTGGTAGTTGAGAATCTGAGTCGTATTAGTCGCCTTTCTGCACCTGACTCTAACCTCTCCTAACATTGGTTTTTGCCAGATAAGAGCGCTTAGCCTGTCCAACCGGCGACATGAATTTATGAGTCAGACATACTCATCGGACACCTCTGGATATACTTTAACAATAAGATCTACCATTTATTAGCCAGACTACAAACACAATCTGATAGGACTGTCTATCGTTAATAGAAACCACAGCAACGACAAATGCTTCGGACGCTGTCCGGGGCGTGGCGAGCAGCAATCAGTAAGTAGTGCTGTTATAATTAACTCAACTTTACCCTCTGCACTTGTCTAAACTTTCTCGGGTTGCAGACAATCCGATGCGCAGTGTTTAACTTATCTCCCCACTATTACAGTGGCATAAAAACGTCAGGCTTGGATTCTTTGTATAAAAAGAATAACCGTTGCTTGTTGTGAAAATCCTCAGACGACTTAATAATTAAAATACTTTGGAAACGTCTGCCTACTTTGGTAGGGACAAATCGCGAGACCTGTAAAAGAACAAGACCGCTGGGCAGTCAGATACATGGAAAAGCAGTCCTCTTTAAGCCAAGTCAATCTGACACCAATACCAACAACAATCGACTGTCCAAGTGGTATGCCACATATTCATGTATTACTTTGATATATTTTGGAGTTAAGTACAATTAAAGTTGTTTTGAAGGCATGGCACCTGGTTTCACGTTTAGAAGTATACAGAACGTTAGGTAAATCACTTCTCAGAACAATTTGTCAGAAAGGATGTTTTTAAACTTGCGTCAGTATTACTACTGTCCACGGAAACAATTGTGTCGAGTTGGTAGACTTCCACTTTTAAAAACTTAGTCCCAAAAAGATGGTGTTCACCCTATTTGAACAAATTCATATCATAACCGAACCAGTGAGACTAGCCCTGGTGCAGATCATTTACCCTTTTCAGAGTTAACAGTCCCATTCGCTCTTTCCAACTTCAATGACCCTCACTACTTATGAATTCCCCTCCCGATTTCGGAAACCACTATTGATAAAATATGAAAGACACTTTCCCTAGTCGTTTGTTGTACGTCCAAATTTTAGAAAATGTCTAAAAACCGACGCTAGGAAATACTAAAAGCATTCCAGATTTACGGCCAAAAGCCTGTCTGCAAGCACGTCCTCTCGATGTATGAGGGCCTAACGTGCTTATAGCTCAAAATAGGATTACTATATCTGGCTACTTTGTAAGATGCGCGGAGAAACATAAAATTCGTCTTTTACCTCTCTCGTTAGCTAGTCTGCCTTTAGTTCGTCGACGCCTTGTACGTTGTGCTGCGATGGCAGTTTTAGTTAAATTGGGACTAAAAATACCCGGCTTACCAAACTGCGGACTAAGGGGAAAAGGCTTCCAGCATCTTGAGTGCATCCCCGCGTCAATGTCGTCCGGACAACGTAAAAACTATTGTTTATTTAGTCCGTTTTTACTGGTTGCTAGCGTTTATTGCTCTCTTCGAGTGTGTTTGTGGAAAAATATAACTGATGCCTGAATGATCATTTTGTCCTTATTTGCCGCCTCCAGTCAGTCGTGCGTCAGCACCAGACCGTAAAAACAAAAAATAGACTGTTGCATTCCAAGATCAAATGAGCTCCAGTTGTTGCTTTACGCCCTTTTTGGATAGATTTAGACGAATCCCAAAACACAGCAGTCCTATTCAAATAAATAAGTCTAAGGTTAATTTGACGAATGCCACTCTGTTTTTGGTAACACAGTATTTGATGAATTGCAAACTGAACACGCCACTAAACTGTTGACAGTTAAAATTAGACCCTTAGGACCTTTACCCATTGTTTCGCTGCCGTCGGATGACGGCGGTGTGAGAAGTGTAACTCGTGCTACTTACGTCAAATTAATTTTTGTTTGATTGCTATATTGCGTATGTTTAATTAAATTCGTAGATGAGCAGATTTTTCCGGCACTTCATTAAATCTGTTAGTGTTTATTTAGTGGCCTAGAAAAGAACTCAGATACGTTTTCAAGCTGTATTCAGGGAATAAACCTCCCCAGATTCATCAAGACATCCGAGCGCAGAGTCTTTGGCGAGCTCAACGAACTGTATGCGCGGCTTAAAAAATCAAACTCTCAGATTGACTGTACTTTGATAAAGTTTACTTTGATAAATTCGAATAAAATTGGGGCTTTAAGTTTGCACTCGGAATGCTATTCTTAACCATAATGAAGCGTCAAGGGACCCAGCGATGAGAGCAAAATTTTACAGTCCTAGTATGCAACCAACACGGAACTGTGCTTTGGATAGTGCCTGTAGATGGGGAGATTAATGCAAGTTTACGCTTCTAAGAGTGACGGAAGGCGAAAGTTCGAATTCCAGGTGTATATATATAGGTGAAGAAGAGGGGTCTCTTTGTTGTTCTGAGCTTTCGAACTCGTGCAGGAGTCCGTCGTCAGAGATAGGAGCAACAGCAGAACAAGCAACAGTTATAGGGCGTGCTAGCCATTCACCGATCCCTGGCGCAAAACTGAAGGTGACGGAGCAGGGCTCTGTACACCGGCACCAGATCGATAAATCAACATACTGCATTTTCATCTGAGGTCCAGGCATCAATCGTTTCCCGGCCTGTTTTGTTTCTAGCGTGGACGACTATTTTGGTGGTTGCAACGTTAAACTCATTACCCATTTGTAGGTGCGGGCGGCCACTTTTGTTAATGCGTCACTTCGTCGCACAGTCAGCTTACGTTCGTGTATGTGAACATGTGTCCAATCTGGCCTGTTTAGTTACAAGGAGAGTTGTAACACGAGATTCGACACACTACCCCAGACTGCTCCTCGGGATTCAACCGTCTTAATCACCCTGCTGCGCATAGTGACCTTTGGCCGGCGTGAAATTTCAACACCTAGCTCTACTGCAACGCGCTCGGTCGCTTTTGAAGCGTACTTGATGTATGGCAGAGAATGCCATATCGTTGGTGGTGTTGATGTTTGGCTCATGTGGGGGCGACCGCGTAGGCAGCGGCTTATTAATGCCTTTGGGTAGCCATCCTTCATAAACTGGTCGCGGAGATAACGGGTCTCATGCGCTCTTTCCTCGGGTTTGCTGCAATGAGTCTAGTTCCGTTTGAAGAGCGATTTCACATGGCCTAGATTGTGAGCCACCAGATGGTTGCTGTGAAAACTGAAAAGCTGTGTGCTGTTCGTTGCCTTCCATTGTTTCAAGTTCACCGCCAAGATTTTAATTCTGCCTGACGCGCACATCAAGAAGGGGTAACTTTTACCTTTGTCCATCTCCCTTAGTGAATTTTATATTTGCGAAGACTTCGTTGACCAGGTTATGGGAATCTTGTAGCATGTTCTTCTTTAAAATAACAACCGCGTTGTCTACGTTACAGCGCTGAAGTTCCGGCTCATTATGAATGGAGACAATCTTTTCTAATTTCTGCGGGGCCAGTTCTGCTACTAAACCGGTGAACACATTGGATTTCCCGTGATCGCTTTATAGGTCTCTCTAGTAAAAGTGGAGTAAGTTAGTTTGCAGAATTCAAACAACCTCAAGTAGTGCTCAATTTTGAGTACATTCTGCGTACCGTCGTACGCCTCCTCAAATGCCTTGTGCAAGACTTCGCGGGCCAAATTTGGTGGGATGGGTGTGGATAACGACGTCACATCGAAAGAGACCATCATTTTGCCCAATTGAATCCTCTGACCCCGGAGGTCTATGGGGAATTGAGAGCTGATCGACCTGAGGCAGTCGAATCGCCTCGGAGGAACTACAATTTAGAGTACATCTACTTTGCCAAATTATAGGTGGGGCGGCCTCTTAGGGCAAATATTGGTCTAAATGGGACATTTAGTTTATGAATTTTTGGCAGACAGTAGAATCAAACCAGAGCGGTATCACTTGTTTTCATTTGGCGCCATTCGTTCTTCGGGATCAAACCTTTGAGCTGGTATTTTCAAAGCGATTTACTGAGCCCATCTGCCACTGCTTTGAACTGTTAGAAATGTGCTGGTCTGTAAAATTCGCTGTCATCAAGAAGGGTTTTAGCTTTTTCATCATATTCCTCTCGGTTCATCCCGGCAGTTAATCGTCCTTTGTCAGGAGGCAGAATGATAATTTTGTCGTCCATCCTCAGTTCCCCCATAATATTTGACTTGCTCTGCGAAATACATTGGGTCGCTCTGTGTGCCATCAATAAGGCGGTAAAATGTTGTCAAGCAAAGTGTTTCTTGTCATCGGTCTTTTTAGTTCTCACAAGCATAGCTTCCAGGGCTGCAATGAAGTCGACATGATCGGCACATGCGGTGTTAAAACAAGTTTCATGCCGTGTCACTCGTAGTTGCTGCTCTGTTAGCTGCTTAGACGAAAGGTTGTGGATCAAGTTTGAGTTTTCTGTGCCTGCTGGTTTTAGCTTAGTCCATTTCCTCTCCAGAACGTCTCTCTCCTTGGTTTACCTGTGGTCCGCCAGAGCAGAGATCGTTTTTCCCAAGGTGGGATCACCGAGAGTGTGGTCACACCCGCTTCTATTTTCCTCGATCTTAGTCTTATACTCTTGCAAACACCGGTGGCAGTCGTCGATCGGAACTCTCGTCATCTGTTTTACAACATGTCTCACAAGGTTCTGTTTATGGTTCTGAGATTTCGAACTCGTGCAGTAGCCCATTGACAGGGATAGGAGCAACAGCAGAACAAGCGTTCTGTTTTAAGCTTCACTCAAAGAAATTGGGTGA
This sequence comes from Spirometra erinaceieuropaei, assembly GCA_902702965.1. NCBI lineage: Eukaryota > Metazoa > Platyhelminthes > Cestoda > Diphyllobothriidea > Diphyllobothriidae > Spirometra > Spirometra erinaceieuropaei. The sequence continues at coordinate 587,212 of CACRXP010000193.1, read as the reverse complement.
TTTTTATGCATTTTCTCATTGTACGCTCATTAAAGATATCCGACGCCAGCTGATGCGTTTAACTTGAGTCGGTTGTCAGAATAGGCTTAGGTGTTGTCCCCTACCTGGTGAAT
>CACRXP010000193.1:546237-586949 GCA_902702965.1 Spirometra erinaceieuropaei | reverse complement strand
CTAAGTTCTACGGGGCCAGTTCTGCTACTAAACCGGTGAGCACATTGGAGTTCCCGTGATCACTTTATAGGTCTCTCTAGTAAAAGTGAAGTAAGTTAGTTTGCAGAATTCAAACAGCCTCAAGTAGTGCTCAATTTTGAGTACATTCTGAGGTTCGTCGTACGCCTCCTCAAGTGCCTTGTGCTAGACTTCGCGGGCCAAATTTGGTGGGATGGGTGTGGATAACGACGTCGCATCAAAAGAGACCATGATTTTGCTCGATTGAATCCTCTGACCCCGGAGGTCTATGAGGAATTGAGAGCTGATCGACCTGAGGCAGTCGAATCGCCTCGGAGGAACTACAATTTCGAGTACACTTACTTTGCCAAATTATAAGTGGGGCTGCCTCTTAGGGCAAATATTGGTCTAAATGGGACATTTAGTTTATGAATTTTTGGCAGACCGTAGAATCAAACCAGAGCGGTATCACTTGTTGTCATTTGGCGCCATTCGTTCTTCGTGATCACACCTTTGAGCTGGTATTTTCTAAGCGGTATATTGAGCCAAACTGCCACTGCTTTGAACTGGTAGTAATGTGCTGGTCTGTAAAATTCGCTGTCATCAAGAAGGATTTTAGCTTTTTCATCATATTCCTCTCGGTTCATCCCGGCAGCTAATCGTCCTCTGTCAGGAGGCAGAATAATAATTTTGTCGTCCCTCCTCAGTTCCCCCACAATAATTGACTTACTCTGCGAAATACGTTGGGTCGCTCTGTGTGCCATCAATACAGCGGTAAAACGTTGTCAAGCGAAGTGTTTCTTGTCATCGGTTTTTTTAGTTCTCACAAGCATAGCTTCCAGGGCTGCAATGAAGTCGACAGGATCGGCACATGCGGTGTTGAAATAAGTTTCATGCCGAAGCACTCGTAGTTGCTGCTCTGCTAGCTGCTTAGACGAAAGGTTGTGGATCAAGTTTGAGTTTTTTGTGCCTGCTGGTTTTAGCTTGGTCTATTTCCTCTCCAGAACGTCTCTCTCCTTGATTTACCCGTGGTCTGCCAGAGCAGAGATCGTTTCTCCCAAGGTGGGATCACCGAGAGTGTGGTCACACCCGCTTCTATTTTCCTCGATCATAGTCCTATACTCTTGCAAACACCGATGGCAGTCGTCGATCGAAACTCTCTTCATCTGTTTTACAACATGTCTCACAACGTTCTGTTTATGGTTCTGAGCTTTCGAACTCGTGCAGTAGCCCATCGACAGGGATAGGAGCAACAGCAGAACAAGCGTTCTGTTTTAAGCTTCACTCGAAGAAATTGGGTGATTTTTATGCATTTTCTCATTGTACGCTCATAAAAGATATCCGACGCCAGCTGATGCGTTTAACTTGAGTCGGTTGTCAGAATAGGCTTAGGTATTGTCCCCTACCTGGTGAATGGCAGGCTATTTATCCTCTCCAATCTGAGGGTTGTGGCAAGCTGCCGCAGACAACCTATAAATGTCTGCTAACGCAACTAGAACATCCAAATCGGTACAGGCGTTTTAATAACTCGACGTTTTTGTTGGCTCCACTGTATTACAGCATCTGAATAGGGTCACGCAGAAAGGAAGGTTACTACGAAGAAGGCTGGAGATTTCCCCTAATGTTACGTAGATATATCTGACAAAAAAATAGTAGATTTCATCTTCCCCTTCGTCAGATTTGTCGCAATAGCAAACTTGAAATTCAACTAATAATAGGCTCCAGTTCAGTTACACATAAAAAACTGACCCCAGCCCTAGAAATGAGATCAGCAACATTGAAATGCGCCCAAACTCGATTGATTAATTGGTGTCCGAAAAGGCAATCTGGTCTTCATTGTTCACTTAGTCGAAATTTGGACACCATTTTCTACCTAAGTAAATGGCTTAATTTTCATCCGGACCGTGGTCGATGGAGGAGTTTATTATGAGTCCACTGGGCCTGTTGGCGTTCCTGCTTATTTGCCAGCTTCCTGACTATGAACATTTCATACTAACTTTGGCCTCACTGCATATGTCAAGAGTGAAGTATGCTTGTTCTGGCCTTGAACACAGTGTGCTCTCAAACATTCCAAATGCTTTCGTTTTTAACTAAGAACTTGCAATGATCAAAATACAGGGTTTCAGATTACTTATTACTTTTTTCATTAAACAACTGATTTAAAGTTTTGTGGGTAATCAAGTGTTTCACATTTAACTGGTCTTTAATATTGCTAAGGCTGCACCGTCAATGGAAGTAAGGAATAATTTCCACAAAAGTTCCGAATTTGCCGGCTGATTATTTCCTACTCTGAGGGTAAGGGTAATTCCGAAATAGTGACGCTTTTATTAGGAGGGAAACGGACGTCAGGTCGCATGGGAAGCTGCAAACTATGTTACTTTTTCCAACCTATCTCCCTCCCATCGGTCATTATGGAAGACCGCAAAAACGGAATCCATTGTCCTGACAGACTTTATCCCTAACCAAAATCTCGTAGGTCCGTGGGACATTAAAATATAATTAGCCTTCACAACCTGAACAATTTGTTCCTTTTGTCTCTATCTTATTAGTGCCTATTGGGTGTTAGCCAGGCAGATCAAAGCCTTTGCCCAATTCACCGCCCAATTTTTCTAACGCACATTGCCACGTCTGTTTTTAGACCACTTTATGTTTCTTATAATCCTGGCTTAAGCCAAGTACGTGTCGAGGTGCTTAAACTGTTTCGCAATTAGTCAGAACATTTATGGTCCAGAGCTATTTATGAGTGCGTAGAGACGAGTTCCGAAGGCATTTGAGAATAAAAAGATGCGTTTAATGAAACAATAATGTTATTTGTTTGGCGCCTCGGATTCTAAGTGGAAACCATCACAGATTGAGCTTTAGATGAGAGTGACAAATTCACAAAGACTTCTCCGCCCTGTATTCAAAGCTGGTCTTTGCCTGAACTCGATAATTGGCCATGCTGGGAGTATGCGGAGAACGCTACCTCCAATGACAGTATTAGCGAACTAGATTGCCGGTTCATTATCACATTAATTATCAAAATCGCCATAAAGTAACGGGAATTGACGATTCAGATGCAGGCAAGCAATCCGTCATAACAAGACCATGGATGAGGAATACGGAGGGCGTCAATCATGATGGGTATGTTGTGGTATGTTGCTTGCATCCTGTAAACACTGCATCCGTTTGCGTTCGTGACCGTCGTTTGAACTGACCTTTGTGATGGGTTTGATTGGGAATTTGAATTGTCTGGCGAATAAAATTATTGCTTTACTACTCGCAGCTATTTTTTCTCAGCAACTGTCTAATACCAGCCTTGCTACTTGTATATGGAATGTGCTTGGGTGCGACTCGCTCCAATCTGCTGCAAAATTAGATTAGGCTTCTGTACACGTCTTCTGGAAATATTGTGCTCCGAGATGCGTTTTACAGACCTCGGGAGACTTGCTCGGGATTCGCATGTACCAATAAAGTACAAATCAAGTGAAGATTATGCGCTGGGGGTTTGCCGATGAGAACAATGCAAAGTCGTTTCATCAAGAAGTGGCCAAACGATTTATTGGAAGGAGATACTGGGCGACACAACACTAAAAACACGTTTTGCAAGTAACCCGGTCCAAAATTGCCTGACAGCGACAAACTGGCACATAACCCCTCGTCAAAGAAGCTGAGAGAAGATAAGTCGGTATAGGTGTTACGGCATGTTCGCGACCAAAAACGTTCTATTTTCGTATTGGGCAAGTCAGACTACTTTCAGAAGGCCATTTGCTTATAGCTGGGTCGTCATTTTTATTTTCTGTGCAACATCAGAACCAAAAAACGATGACATATGAAGCTGGTGCGACTTTGATGACATTACAGAACCCGAGTGCAATATCATAGAGCGGCCGACGCACGGTGAGAGCCCAACAAAAGACCTTAATCTGGTTTTGTGTCCATCTGAAAGTGTGCAAACAGGACCCTTGTCTCTGAACCCTCGTACCACTTTTGGGCGTGCAAAGTGACTCTTTCAGCGTCTTAGGTATCTCACTGCTGATTTGGACACCATAGTCAGTTTATTGGTGAAACCTGTACGGAAATTGAAAGGGAAAATTTTCTTGCGCCATATCGCTGCGTTGAGACGTACTACAATGAACCGAGGCTGCCGAGTTATAAAACCTTTGAGGGGTACACTGAATGAATGACTACACGTGCAACTTTGTTGACAGATGCGTATGCAAATGGGTTAAGAAAACACTTTGTTGCTCCCCCAAATTTTGAAGTGCGCTCCTGTGCGTCAAAGGTGTTTCGAAAGTCATCAGCCGCCCTCTTCTATCAGTTAGAGTTGGAGTTTCGCACCGATGAAAATAGAGCATAAGGCACTAATTAGTGAAACCGAAAGACCCACTGTCATGGCACAAAGCGTCTGCAGTTCACTGCTATTTTTGACGCAGTCGCGGATACAGCAACTACGTTAGAGAAACTGGGAAGTTTCCTTAGACACGGACGGCCGAACAAGCAGCAGTGAGAAGACTGATGCCAGCTCTCGTCTCGCAGATTTTTTCGTTTGGACCTGGCCACACCTTCAGACTTGACGTGGTTGAAATGCTCAGGATAAGTGGCAACCGTGTGGGCCTCGAGCTGCTTGCTTCATGATTTCCCAAGCTGTTCTCGTGTGAAACGGATCTGAAACTTATACAGCTATCAGGAGTCTCCTTAGAGGCTCACGCTTCTCTCCTCTAATATAATCTACGTTGGTTTTGTGCATTTCTCAGGCATTGGAAGAGATTCGTCGGCACAAAAATTTGTTTAGTGCATAACCAACTTATTATTTTGTCAAAAATACCTGTTTGACTCCTGCGAGCATGGTGTACTCGGTCTTTTTTAATCAGGAACATCTTTTATATACGAAGGTAGTGATGTCCTGTTAGGTACTGCAACGCGCCAGTGACGTAGTACGGCATTTTTTTCCTAGTGAACTGCTAAAATTTTAGGTCGGCTTGCCCGTTTATCCCTGTAGTATAGATATGGAAATTATCTCGGAAAATACGAGGCCTGTCAGCTAAAGATTGAAATGCGTCTGGTACTGAAAAACAGCTAACGGTTCTATGAAAACGGCCTCCTCCAATGATTCTTCCATATCTTTACGAACGAGAATTAGTAGATTTCTCATGAAGCCGTCTACGTCAATGACTCGATACGAGAACATATTCTTCTAGCAGCCGAGGGGCCACAGTGAGTAGCCAGCAAGGCATTGCCGTGATTCTTGGTTCCGTTGGGCTTACTAAACAACTGATATACCACCAGAGTAAACAGCTTTGGTGCAAAACGCGCCAGTCAGCTGCGTAAGTCCTACCCTTGTGCACTTTCAGCGCACAGTTGCGTGCCGGGGAAGCATATGCCGGGAATTACAGTAAAATATTAAACACGTTGAGGGTTGATGAGTCACTCGTCTGTATGCATACACGTGCCCTGAAGCGGGTGGAAGCCAGCTTACTGTTGTGCAAGGGCGGCCCGCTGACACGGACTGGTTCTAAAGCACTGTCCTAGTGACTAATTACCCAGGTAGGATGCCGAGTTATGGCGAGCAGGTCGATGCAATCTTTCAATACACTGCACTCACCCATAAAAGGCAAACCCAACAGTAGGAATATGACCATAAAAGTATGGAATTGCAGCAATTCCTCTGTTTGTGATATGTTTTGGCAGCATTCACTTGTGCGCCCTCGAAAATTCCCTATCAAGCGCCGATAAACGTCGCCATGGAGATTATACGAAGCCAGTCTCACAGCTCTTTTACATATGTGCTTGAATATGATAACCCCCTCCCCTTGTTCTTGACATCCCCAAATTAAACTGGCATTCCATGAGACAGTCATCCACCAAAGTCTACTTCATTCTTAAACTCTCATGACCTCCCTGTCCCATGTTCGCTGCTGCGACTTAGTTTGACCAAAGCAACTACTCACTTTCGGACGCACAGGCTGGGGAGACAAGTGGTCGACCAATCATTACACCAACATTAAACACGGTCGATGAAACTTCAGCAATAGACTACTTGTATGCCGGCTATCAGGGAATTAGCGGACCAGAGGACTACCATTCTCAACGGAGGGGAGAAACGTTAATTATTATAGGTATGCGGTAGCATAGCGACTGCATCCTGTAAATACTGCATCTTCCTGTGCATAACTTACCTCTATCTGAATCTGTCACTGATAAGGGACTCGAGCGTGAATCCGGAGCATGAGGCGAATAAAGCTCTTGCTCCAGCGGCTGCATATACTTCTTGATCAATTACTTCCTAGAACTCGCCATTTCGCTTTTGCAAATTATGGGTATTTAGTTATTATGTATTTTTTCTCATTGATTTTCGATGAGCTTATAAGTTTCAATATATTTTGTAAAAAAGGTGCACAATAATATTCTTTCTTGTGTTAATGTGGAAGGGAATTATTCTTTTGTCAAACTGTTTACTTGAGAGAGGGGTATGCGTTGAGTTTAAAAGGTTTCTTATAAAGATATTTCTATGATCTTGGAATGCTCATTCATAAAGTAGCATAGACGTCCATTTATTAATGCCGCTTATAAGGTGTACAACTCAGTTCTACTCAATTGAACACTTTGTGTATCCGATATTCTATCAGATATTTATGATCTTCCTTACACGGAAGATACGTGCCTTTCAGTTGCAAACATTAAATGCAAGTGTAATGGTAGGAATTGAAAATGGCATCTAAACTGGGTTATACTCTTCCTCCGGATATAAAATTTAAAGAAGCCGAAATTCTCCACGAAATGTGTACAAGACAGACATTTCTGTGCATGTTTTCTGTAAAATATAATAGAATTTATACAGGCGTTGAAAATCAGTAGGATAACCTCATCTTGAGTACTTAGTCATTCTTCACAGAATGTGGATTTCGCAGACGGCTCTAAAGATGCTGGTTCTAAAGTTGGCATCCCCGCTTGACCAAAATACCATGGAATTATGCTGCGTGATAATTAATAGTACAACGTAACTTGAGTGATCTCGAATAAAAAACTTTAAAGAATTTTGGTTAAGATTAGGTGTGATAGCACATATCCTTAATGCAGCCAATGTCACAAGCAGAGATGACTGTCTGAACAATTAGGCGTTCGACATACGGTTCGGCTTTAATCTTATGGCCGATCTGCAGGAAGTCGCAGTCCAATAGTAAGTTTCGTAATTATTTCCGGCAATTTTCGACTGTTTGGCCTGAATCCAATCTGCACATCGTTAGCTTCAGACATCCACTGACAATAGGAAAATTGTTATAGACCGACGATTGCTTTGCCTTGTTTGCCGGCAAAACCATCATCACGATCTTCTTGTTTTCGCCAAAACATAACTAATGGCAGACCCTTAGCTTTCAGATTCAATACTTATCGAGATCGCGGGAATAGATTAACGAAAATTTAAAGTTTAACGAGTTAGTCCGGTCGCTAAATTTTGACATTTAAGATAACTCTCTTGTAATTTGTTTAACTCTCCTGAAATGGATGTATTTGACCACGAAAAAGTTTTCTCCGTAGCTAGACGTCCGTCTAAAGAGTCAGTTCCAAGTTCTCCATGTTGTTGATTGTCCAACAACCACATTTTGACTGAAAAATATTGGTTATAAGGTTGAATCTATTTGTGAGTTTCTTCGGAGATTGATCGAGTGAGGACTGAGTATAAACACATTTTAAGCAACAATCAAGCTGTGTGAGGGTCTGCTGACGTGCAATAACAATTTATCTGCTGTCAGCAAATACTTATTGCTTTATCAATGAAGGCCAAGATTGTGCAAGTTTATTTGAACAACACATCCGTTCTGGTGTTTCTTTCTTCGTGAATTCTTAGCATAGCAAAGTAATCGGCTTGTAAATTATTCAGCGATTTCACTTGGTTCCTATAGGAAACTTCGGACATGTAATTAGTCATATTTCGATAATTATCACAAAAAGACGTAAGGTTTGAGAAAAATCCAAATGCAGATGATAACAAAGTACGATTGTTTAATCCGGTTAAACACGAATAAATCTCCGAAACCCATGAAGTATTGACCGTGACTTTCAAGTGTCCTTTCAAACAAATGGGTTACTGAGGTGACTTTACGACGGTAATTAGCATGCAAATTATTTCTACCCAGGTACCACACTGTAAGTTGCTAACTCTTGGCTGAGCTTCTGTTCACTTTTCCGCGTCAGTCGAACGGGAGAAAAGGCGATTGCTCGAATAATATAAGCTTTTTTCATTTATTTTTCCGATTGCATGAACCAATTCGTATTTTCCCCAAAAGGCTGCACAAAGTATTGATTTTCCTCACTGTTTTTACGCAAGGCGGTGCTATTTTCAAGGCTTAAAGAATAATTTCTATCCTTTACAATATCTTATACGCATCAGAAAGCATTTTCGTAGAGATGTAAAGAAACATACAATTTGTCTTGAGGAAATTACACGGAATATGTATAAACCTCAGGTGTAAAAAAACAAAGGTTATTTTTAAAAACACACTGCAGTTGTTATGGAAGTTACGAATTTGAATTGTTCTTTTTTCGTAGCATGACGTTTTAATAATATACGATCGCCCAAAGCACCAGTTTTAAACATTCAGTTGGTTCTTTTCCGGAAAAAATGATTGAATGCAATTAATTATCGCAAATTAATGAAAATACATACGTCAAAAGATAATCATTTTATTCGGCGAACGGGATTAGCGTAAGTGACTGGGAAGATGTTCAACCAGAGTTCACTACGCTACAGTGTAAGGATTAGCTTGAATGCTTGCCTGTGTTAGTCGGTATTCCAATCCCACTTGTTTGATCCGTATTATTCGAAGGAGCAACTAAATATCCTAGCCCATGCGTTAGCTACAGCACACATTCAATTACCATTGAGGAACGTAGATTACGCATAAAACTATAAAAAACGAGTTTCTGCAGAAAGAGCATTTAAAACCAACTTCCATCATGATTACAAAAACGCGCCTACAATATAAAAATTATTTTTATGATTTCTAGAAAATGTAGCCTTTTGAATAGGTTTGAAATACACTATCAAAAATATCAATCGTACAACGAAAGAACGCTGTGTAAAATACGCGGAAACGAACGTGTACGATTTTGTAAAACGTTCTAGATATAAATTCTGTCAGTCAAAACACTTTTGCATACAACGCCCGATAATTTTGTCGCTGTTCTGGACTCTTGTTCCCTCGCGTACACGTGTTTCTCTCCTCCCCTTAACTTCCTTTGAACGATGCATGCAAATTCACTTCTGCATCCGACCAACTTTCGGTGAAGGAAATAAAAGCAACCCAGAGCGAACATTTGCTACAATGCCACTACCTATGGTAAGCGTCTTGGTCTTTAGACACGCAAACTGCCTAAACTGTGCTTCTTGCTGAAGTCGAATTCATACGATTTCTAGATCAGCGATTGGCTTTACAGATCAACAACCCCTGACACGAACGCAGCTGTCATCTCGGGCGCTGAACTTAGTTTATGGCCAATTTTCTTATCAAGGGTGTCCTTAACTGTCACGTTTGCATTTCTATAACAAGGATTTTATAAGGACAGAGACTGGGTTGTGAAACAGAGGACTCAGTGTATGGGACCACGGCTAAATCTCACTATCGGCTATTTTAGGGCAAGTAGTGTTCGCTCTTTAACAAAATACTTTTCAAAATTAAGCATCGTAACTGCATTTTAATGCATATTTATGATGTTGAATGGGCCTTACTGTCATAATATTATTACCCGTGAGGGTTGATTAGGTCATAGGTCTTTCTCGCAGAAAGCCTATCGAAATCTCCGCATATGCTGGTTTACTAGGTCAGTTAGTTGACACTTATTTTCGTCTTTCACGGCTTCCTGTGGCAAATTGTTGACCATTAGCTAACCAATTTAACCAGGATCTCTAATTATAAAAGTAAATTCTGCTATTCTCTCGTTCAACGATAGTTCGGCCCAGTCAGGTAGGGTGGTTCAAGGGAAAATCGAGAAGTATTGTGGTAGGTAAATTAATTATTTTTTTAGCCAAATAAAGTTGGATACTTTTTAAACATCATCTAAAAGTTCTGTCTAGCAGGTGCGCGATTCGAATTAATTTTGAACTTTCGACCCCCAAGGAATTCACCTCTCCGGGTTCTCGGTCTACTGGACCCTGTTGCAGCCTGTTTGCACTAACACTTAATGTTGCTCAGCGGTGCACGCATTCTCGTGAATAAATGACAGGACTTTTACATAACTAATCGGTCTCCTTCTGAGACTTATTTCGCCCTCAGATACTCTAAATCTACAAACGCCTGGGTTGTTTGAAACTTTGATTTGCATGCTGACCTTGTTAAGTACTTCGTCTTGTACTTTACAAAGGGATTTACTGTTTCATTAGTTATTAATTAGAACCGAACTTGTGTCCCATTCGACATTGGGCAGCCGTGCAAAATGTTCGTCGTAGCTCGGATTCAAATCCACATACCTGGGCAAGGGGGCTATTAGAGACGTTCTATAACATCGTTGCCCACAGAGATCTTCTGAAATAAGGAATTGAGCTTCAAGCGTTGTTAGTATGACTGTAACAATCGATATTCTACCATCAAGCCACCCCAAAAATGGTAAAAAAGCTGAAAACTGTAATTGATAGAATATAAGAGGGTGAAACCTAACAATATTAAAGGAAACAAATGACTTGAAAATTGGGGTGGAGAAGTGGAGAAAATTTTCTAGATAAAAACCTGAGAAAAAAAGTTGACAATGCTAGAAGGTCCGAATAAAGAAATAACGGATATAAGTATGACTTACTCAACCACTCAAAACACTGAGAAAAAAGCAATGTACCTGCGAAATTTAGTCTCGCTAAATAAAAGAAAGGTAAAATCAGTCCAGATGCGCCATCTTTGTCATTCATTTCTGCCAGTGGCGTTTAAGCCTTGATAACGCAAATAGCTGCAGTCTCATTAGTGGGTACTCCAAAAGCGGATGGACTTTGACAAGCCCCTCAAGTCTGGATAAGGAAAAAGGAAAGATCTAGCGAGTTTTGGTGAATGGAGGCAGGAGCGTCATCGGACGCGACTGCAGATAGGCCCAAAGGACCAAAAAAGCGTCTCAAAACATCTTGAGAATACGCAGTAAGTCGGAATTCTAGTAGGAGCGAATAGGACCCGGGCAAAATGCACGCAACTGCCGCGCTACAAACTGAGGTCGCAAATGATCCAGAAGTCTAGGTAATTGCGTGACAATGCGTTAACTCAGTCGTGACGAAGTTCCCCTGAGTCGAAAGGCGGCAAAAACGAGAATAGGCCCAGGAGTATAGCTGCACATCAAGAATGCGCGGTAAGGCCCCTGAACAGATCATGGCAAATGATCTGTCATAAAAGACACGCCTCAGCCGGCTTCGAGCACCTCAGAGGACAGAACACATTATGGTATTGAACTATTCTGGCAATATCTCATATCCCCTTTAAGGGGTGAGGCAACGGTTTTACCGTCCTAGAGGTGTTTAGGTTGGGCCAAATAAAAAACTCGAATGGTGGGACGGACAAATGAGTAACACTAAAATTATCCCTCAGAGTGATAAACAAGCATACTGCTGTTGAATAGGAAACCCGCACTCCAACACGCACTTTGTACGGATTTTTAACAGAATTTTTTCCGGCGATGCAGGAGGAGGGAAGAAAGTCAGACACTTATGGTCTCAGAAGATCTGGCACGAGCGAGATGAATCTAAGAATACTGAAATAAGAAATGACATATGTTTGGTGGTCAGTTCTCTGGAGAAAGACAATAACTTTTAGAGCGCAGGCCTGATGCATATCATTCCATGCGAATCTGAATTGACAGGCTTACGCCGTTGATCACCCGAAATGGGCAGGCGTTTATGCAATGGAGATGTGCACACTACATCGAAATTGATGTATACAAATATGCAAAGTCTAATTTTGAAACTCGACGGACCCAAGACGCTAGTTCCTGAATAAAAGCTCGTTGTGCTTTTGAAAAAGTAATATGGCTCAAGGTCAAGGTCGCGAATACCGGTATTTGATTAATGGGGTGCTGTCTCTTCCTCTTCGGCCGTCAAATAGACAGGGCTGTGGGGTAGTCATGTAAGTGAAGTCATGAATTTCAGAAGTTGAACTATAATCCACGATCTAATGAAAATAAAGACGAGTCACTCACAAAACTCGGAATTTTTGACCATTTACAAATCTCTAAACAACCATGTTTTTTATAACGAGTCGCTGCTCCCCTGGTCAAAGAAGTTGTTAGACACCAGGAAGTTCTTAGCGCCAGGGATATAAATACACATGCGATCGACTGGGGCAACCGCCAAGTGTTAATGTGTATAGTTCCCTCAACTACAATCCAGTAGACATCGACCTGAGCTGTTGCTCGCAGAGGGGGCAAAGACAGTAACGAGGTTTAGAGAACCGTACCGTCCTTCCAGCCTGATTCTTTTGACAGTGTTTCATACAGAGTTATAACTCAAGCTTTTTTAAACTGATGTAACAGACAAGACGCTGAGGTGTCTCGCAGAGGCCCTTAGAGGAAAATCGCAAACGGCATGCATCGGTGATCCGAGGACAATCCCTGTTCTCGTTTACGTGGTGTCCCAGAGGGCTCAGTCCCTTGGCAGTTGCTCTTTCTGATGAATATTGACGACTGTGTCGATGGTTTAGGTTGCATTGTCATAAGTTTGCTGACGTTAAGTGCAGCAGAACCATGATATCCGGCGCAGGAGTTTGAACAGACGTCTCAACTTATCTGGTACTTGGATATTGCACATAAGAGTTTGTGTGGTTTTTGTCCCAAGATCCCGTGTTTTCAGGTACAACGAGGAAGATGATTCTCTCCAATGTATTATTAACAGACAACCCTCTTAGAATGCTGAGGGATAGAGGAACCTCGTTGTTTTAATGGCCGTCTGACCTAAACCATCCTAACAGTGTTTAAGGACAAATGAACGAACTACACAGGTGTTATTCGCGCTGGAAAAGTACTTATGAAAATTTGTCAGCAACAGTTCAGCAAGACTTACGGAGCTTCGTTCGGTCCCACGTGGAGCATGCTGTACCGCCGTGGCTCGAAAGAGACCAACATAAGATTATGAAGATTCATATTGACCCAAGTGTGAAAAACTCGGCGCCTCGGTGGGATTCGAACCCACGCAGTAAGGGGGAAGGCTTTAGTACAGCCAACGCTCTAACCACCTGAGCTACGAGGCCCCGCCGGACGACGCGAGTTGGGTCAATATGAATTATTCAAAATCTGCCAAAATATCAATGGATTATGAAGATGTTGAAAAATCTTGGCATTTTTCATATGAAACCCGATCGTCTGCACTTAATTCGTTTTATTTCCTGGATTACTGCGTGTGACCCCATCCAGACCCATTGGCTTGTCAGGAACTGTGAGTGCATCCCATGCACACCCATACTGACACCCGATGGAACGCCTCCTCTTAGACTCTTTGGGGCATAGAACGGGCTCTCTACCGAGGTGGTGATTTCGGACACTGCCGCGCCACTAAAATATATACCTTATTCTCATTTGACTTTCCATGTAGGCGCGATTGTACCAAAAGCAGCAACCTGCGCCCGGTCCGCAGATGCGATGGCGTTATTTTTCCAAAAGTACTTCTGTAAAACTCGATTTTTTCATTATTGAGGACACGAATATAAGCCTCAGGGGTGGGAGCATAATCCTCTAAATAAAGTGACCTAAAGTTATTTCGTGACTTGGGGTTTCTCACTAGTAATTTGGAGTTGACTTGCGAGACTCCTCTGTCGTAAGGCGCCTTTAACGGAATGCAAAGTAAGGAATTCAACTAAAGTTCGTGTAAACATGGATCAACTACGCGTTGGATTTTAGCTTTCAATCCCTTGAAGAGTGCACTGTTTCCTTCTCTCTAGGTCATAAATCAGAGCAAGAAATGTCTCCACAGAAAGCAGACGACACACTCAAACGCGTATTTTGATCATTCCATTTCTATCCGCGATAACGTTTTTTCTTGGATAAAATGTACAGGATTTTACTGTTACTTGGCACATTTCTAGCCATAAAAACTACGCTGTCAAACCAACCGTCATACAATTCAAAGGATGGTAGTAGAGACATCCGGACTACTTTCTTCTTCGAAAGCGCAACTGTCACACCTGTCAAGTCTGTCCCCAATTCCTATCCCCTCCTCCCAGCCAATTTCACAGCCAGCTAGCATTATTGCTTGCTTTCAGTGGGCCATACGGTGTCGTCCTTGAATTAGTTGGTGACTCACTTCGCATACTAAAACTTTTCTTTGTAACCCACAGATTTTGTTAAACACACCACATCAACTTCTAACGATCGTATTCGACTTACCACTCATTTAGTTTTATCAAATCGAGCATGATTTTCTGCTGTCGACCCCCTAGGTTATCGGACGCTGCTGCAGCGTCAGTTTTTACATATCCTCCTAAGTGTTTTTGATATTATTAAAATCAATTTGGCACATACAAGGTAAACGCTGTCCAATTTGGAACATTTTCTATATGGGCACATTACCCTTGGTACTCGCATTTGTTTGTTGGTCAACAGGGAGTTAATAGACACCCTCGAAAAACTGCATAAATGTCCTTTTCTGTATAATGGGCCTTCTAGTTTATACAGAAAAGATGTGGGTTTCCTACTGTGTATGAAGACTTGGTAGTTTATTATACCTACTTCTACTGGAGCAACAGCAATCTTCTCCTTCAACCGGCATTTCGAATGAATGAGTAATTATTGAAAATATCATACAAAATATAATACTTTTTCTACCAGCTTCAAAGTCATATCTAAGTAGTACTCATGGCCCTTTTTGATTTTCAAACGGACAACGCATGATTTCCCTTTTCATGTCTGATTTCCGGCCGATAATGACAAGCACACTGCAAATAGCCTTTTCCGTTCTCAACGTCTTCGTCGGAATCTCATATTGATATTGGCTTGGTGTGGATATGCGAGCATCCGCAAAGGTTCTTATCCAGAACTCTTGGCAATGCGGACTAATCGAAACATGTAACTTCCGTAAAAAATTTTACAGGGTTTCACGTTGAAAGGTAAGTCAATGATTAAAGAATCCGAATATGATTAGCAGACGCAATCATATGCATGTAGCTTCCCATGTATCAAGATAACTTTGCATCAGTGTGATAACTATAACATTTTTTGCAACGGTAGAGTCCATTGAGTCACAGGGTGTCCTTGAAAGATCAAGAAATATTTTGCCCCGTGTACATCGTGAAGCGCCCCTTTATAATTCGATCCATGACCTTGCCCGAACTGCGTGTCAAACTAATGACGCGGTAGTTTTCCGACTCCATTTCAGACCCTGCTATGTAAATCGTGGTGATAAAGACTTTTGTCCAATTCACTGACAGGTCGGCTTCGTTTATTTACCTCCGAAATGCCATTTGCACTCTTCTTTACAGACAGTTCTCTAAACAAGAATGGGGAACCAGGTGACTCGACAGAATTCCACTGGACTAATTCTGTTCTTATCAATGCAAGTGAAAAGTAGAAATTATTTCCTAGTACAAACGATCCAGGCTTGTTATTGTTTTCCCGTGTTTGTTTTAATTTAGGCACTATTTCATAAGTAAAAACCGTCCGGAAAAACTATAGAAAGTTAAGAAGTTTGTTTGGTTATTTGTGCCCAATGTTCTTCTTCGGGACTGTGACATCAAAATGAGATAAAGATTCATTCTGTTATTATTTATTTGACCGTACAGGTTCGTGGGACTATATACAACATTAAAAGAAAATGACCGGACGTAGGTTGCGGAACTATTTAAAAACATAAATGCACCTCCGCTGTCAGGGGCACTGTTCGGCGGCTGCAACCATCTTGCAGGTAACATGGGCAAATACCCCCTCCTAAGATCTTCCTGTCTCCACTAAAGCGGCCGGGGACACCAGCTAATGATGTTTATTTTTAAACCGTTTCAAAAACCAGGCTTGTATGAAAAAAGTGACATTTTATGTGCACTCGCCGAACAGTGTTTACAAATTATTTAGTTTAATTGAGCCGGCTGTGAAATATCATGTTCATTATCGTTGATTCCCATCACTTCGGTGGCAACCTACTGAACTTGTGATGGGCGCCGGCCACCGGGGCGAGCTCTTTGTCTGTATTACTTTGCAATCCCTTATTTTTCGGAACTTCCCCCTTCTTCCCTCTTCCTCTGTTATCTCCATAGCTCCCCGAGTTGGTTCGTTATCCAGCTGAAAATATTTTCATGAAAATTCTAACGGACATTATTTCTTCCCGGAGGCGCGATCCCTTGACTTCTTTCTAATGGTGAGTTTAAGGATTCTTAATGGTGAAAGGCCGAGTAATGCGTCTTCTTTTTCTGGGCGGAATGCTTGTGTACAGTAATATATTCATTACCCTGAAGGAGAGCACTAAGATATTCTTGGAATAGATTAAGGTCGTGCTCGACCCTCTCATTTGCAATTGACGTTATATACTCAGGAATCCAATCTAATGATTAAACGTTATTGAGCGGGAAATTGTGTCGTGATCTGGTAGTCTGGCCTGTTGATAGCGCGTCCGTACTGGTACTTCTCATGTCCGCACAACTCTGAACCTAGTGCTACTTACATTAATGCTACTTTGCATAGTTTTCAGCGGACCCGTTTCGCGGACTCGGCCACTTTGACTTTCAGTAGCCTTTGTTTTGTCAGCCTCGAATTTTTTTCGAACGTCTACGGAGTAGGGGCAGCCTCCCTTCAACCTAGACCTTGGAGGTCGAAAATTCGAAGCCAAACTCGATATGCGCGTTCTACCACTGGAAGTGGCTGCTGAAAAATGTGAACTAGAGAAGGGGGTAAAGTATCAACAGGCAAGGTTACATAACATTAGGATATGTTTTATGCCAACTGGACATTAAGAAGCGGACTGCAGACACTTGTGAATACTTGATATATATGCATGCATGGTTATGTGGACGCATCTGTGGCGCAGACATTTTAATAGCACAATGATATTTAGACGAAGAGTAGATTCGTATGTCCACGAGAAAACAGAATCCAGAGACTCCTGTAATATGGGAAGGAGGTTAATATTAATTTCATCAGTACGGCAAACGGACGCGACAGTTAACGGAATCTACAAAAAACATTGAGAAAACTCACATCCCTGCGATACGTTTGTTTAATCACTCCTACGAGGTACCGAAACGGATCACGCAATTCAAAAGCTGCTAATTTGGGGCGGCTGTAGGCAGGCTGAAAACAGGTGCTACAAGGTTATTGGTAAAAGAAGGTCGAACTGGGTAAGACAGTATTCGCTTTGTAAACATAACCCTAAACTGGACCTTTGTTCTTTCCCCAACCCGAATAGTTAACCCGGCCCTTACCTCAAATTTAGTCTTAGTTTCAACCATAAAGTCAATCATCTTCTTAAGTTAAATCAGAAACGTAACCCCAATACAACACGCTCACTGGAATTAAAGAAGCCAACTTTCATGTTCGATCGCGGTCGGTATTTTTTCTGCATGATTTGGATAGTGAAGCAAAATGTGTATTTTGAGATTTTGTGTTCAGCTGTACAAAAGGCATTTTTTGTAAGTATACTTCGATTTTAATTTTCGAACGTCGTTTCGAGGGTTTTTACTGGAATCCAGGAACCCTAAATGATGTTTGGCCCTCATTCTTTTTCTTGCGCATTTGGCCAATATAATAAGTAAATATGCTCAGAAATATACCGACTGAAATTCATGGCCATGCCTGAGATCTTAGATAACATTTAGGTTTTCATTTTTATATTCGATATATTTCCAACTCCTCTGGATATTTGGAGGAAGCATTTCCAAGATGATTGTGTATACGACGCAATATAACTTGGATGGTCGTAACAATTTGAACCAAGCAACTGCATTATCCACTTATTAGTTCGTAAGTATCGAGGGCTATCTCGATTTATAAGCGTGTTTCCCCCAGGTTTATCCCAGTGACTTTGAATAAAAAAGCAAGACCGTTTGTGAGTCTGGATTTGAAACTTGTTACACTGTTCTAAGCACCGGTCGCTGACGCCATCGTGTTCAGTCTGCGCTTTGGTGAGACGCGTCTGGACACTATCTGATTACTTCCAGTCCTCCAGTGACCTTACATCAAAAAACGATACAACAGCAGTCTAGAGAGGGTATGACTCACGCTTCATAGAGATATGTCTTGGGTGTTTTGAGTAGTGTTTTTTATGAAACCACAAAAAGGCATGACTTTGAAAGGTAACTCAGAATCAGGCCTTTTATTGATGACGTTCCATTAATCTCTGATCTCTCAAAATCTGTGGATGTATATTTCACTAAAATAAGGATCGGAGACAGTACCTTGTTGGCGAAAAAGGTATCAGCTAATTCGACGGGCGTTAGATAGGTTGCAAACTCGGTAGTTTATCTACAAACCAAAAGAGGAAAGACATTTGTGTACCAAAGAACTGTTATAAACAAAACTAAGGAGGAATGGTAGGAGTATCTCTGACCAATCTACCGTTTTCAGCCACTAATTCACGTAAAACAATTCTAAGAAATTCTGGAGCCTAAAATCGAACTCCTTGTCAATTAAAAGCTCAAGTCACACATTCTGTCATTAAGCCGTGAACTCCCGTTCGTTCACTTGCGACTGGAAATAGGCAATTATTTTTGTGACGCCCCTATCAGGAAAATCGAGCGAAATCCCGTTTGTCTCAATCAACCTCATCTCAGGCAATGTGAAAACTAAAAAATTCGTCGAATTCTTGCAGTAGACTGCTGAAACGCCTGACCAAACACTTTGCACTTGACTGTGCGCCATTCTTCCACATCATACTGGCTCTTCGAGAACATGTACTAAACCTGTATGTGAATAACAGTTTTTCGTACTTGCTGTACTTATGCCGTTTTATTTATCTAATTGTTTGCATGGATGGGCCTTATGTACTTCTAAAATTGGACATTAATTTTCGCGTTTTCGGTATTTTTGAATTTCTTGGGAAAGTTTTTTATCTCTAACTGACGAAATGGCATTCCAAATATTTCCTTTAGATTTTCCCCTTAACTGAAAGCCTGGAAACAAGTGAATTAGTTTCTAGTGCATTCAGTCTTTTCGTAAATCTGGGCCTAATTTATGATTGAGATCACTCGTAGTGTATGCTGCCTTACACGGCTTTTGTCATAGTCGTTATTGCCTCATAATGTTCATTATTTGTGGGAAAAACGAATAACTCTATAGATCAGTGGTTATTTAATGGATGTCTTTTTTGAATTGAATAAGATTTTTGATAGTTCGTTCCGTCCGCATCCCCGATAAAAATTTCGCAGTATGACGTACAAGACACCGTTTGTAAGTGGTAAAGCGTGTCTTTTTTCGGAGTTGTAAAGGCTAATTATTGGCAATAAAGAACCGGAATGGATGCCATTAGAAAGCTGTATCCGGCTGTGTTCCGTATTAGGACCTTTTCCCCTTTCTGATCAATAAACAGTGATTGGACTATTTCATCAAATGTTAGCCGAAATTCTGAGATGCGTTATGATATTGATTGCCTTGCAACATAAGCTCAAAATATTTAAGTCGCGTCAGGTTGCGTCTTTTAAACGAGCTCCTTTCCCGCCGTTTGCAAAAACTACACTCTATGAAAGATTATCACAGAAAATGTGCTATCTCATTAAATGTTAAGCATAATTCTCCAACTTTTTCTTCTTAAAAAGATTACTCAAGAAGGGTTACAAAATGAAATATCGTGCAGCATAGCCCCATGATATTTCGGTCACGCCATAATGTCTGAGTTTTAGTCGAGTTAGTTTCGGCCACCTGTAGAAACTACAATCTGAAAAAATAGTTACTTCACTTTATGAAGTTGTTCGCTGATTTTTACTGGTCTTGTAGATTCAAATACGTTTTTTATAAAAAACATAAACAGGAATATTTCTCCTTGTACTCATTTGGTAGTAAATTGCGTCTGCTCAAACCTTTCCACTGAAAGAAATAATGGGTAAAATGTGATTATGTAGTCCCGCCTGATAAGCACAGTACTTTTGGGGTGGGGGTTAGGGGTTGGGAGTCGGTGCATTCCCAACAGCCTTTCTTTTGTACACAACTACTTGACCTCGTCGCTTGTGCGTTCCCCGGCTTCAACTGTAAAACCCCCAATTACCACCGGTCACGTTTTACAGGTGGCTGGGGTTTGTTTACTTCAGATGAGGCTACATAACCACATCTGAACAAATGGTGGCATTTGGTTTCCAGAGGCCTTTTCAGTTCTAGAGTAATTTTGAATCCGGCTTGCCTATGTATTGTATTCAAGGTTTCTGAACGATGGATGGCATGCTTTTCTGTCAGAAAAAAACATATTTCTATACGTAGTTACGAAGCTGTCACATATTACTCGCAAAGATTTGTAATAAATGGTGGCACTGATGGCCAAATCATACGCACCATTAACAAACGTGTTGACGAGACGCCATAAGATTGGGCATTCCATTGTCTTAAAAATTGCAGACTTAAAAACTTCCAAAACCGAAAGATGCAATATTTTTGAATATGAGGTTTACACAGGTGTAATATGCTACCAAAAGAGTTTGAACGGAACTACATTTGTGTCTTTTATAAAATGTATTTGAACTTAAAGAGTGCCAAAAATCAGTTTGAACAATTTTTGCTTATCAGATAGTCATTTTTACAGAATCTGGTTTTGTAAGCGGCCCGAAAGAGGCCGTCTCGAAAATTAACATCTCGTCGTGACTGAAATACGTTTCGATTAAGCTGTGTGATAAGTAATATGGCAATTATACCTGAGCCATCATTTCGAGTCGTTAACACACTTGGAAAATTCAGCTTACATTCAATGAGACAGATCATCCACTGTGTTTTCTTAGAATGGATTTTCTCATTTATTTCCCACCCCGCTATAAATTTAAATATCTTTCTTCATAAGTGCACAAAAGTGCTTGTTCCTTAACTTATTAAATAGAAACTTACGTCTTCCTTAAATGTGATAAGTGAAGAACGAATATCTTCCGGTTTCTGCAGGGCTTGTAATTATGAGATTTTGAAAGACCGTGAAATTTCTATTCACAAAACGTCGTATCTCCACAGCAATTAGTGTGGCTTGTGAAGAATATAATATGGCTCAAATCAACTACAAAAATTTTAAGACGTACAGAAATGTATGATTTGTTCTCCAGAGAAAATATGTAGCGTGTAGTTTGAAAACCCTGAATGCAAATGCAACAGCGTGCAGGATTAAAAATTCCTCAGAAGTATAAAACGGTTTTTATAACGGATCATAATCTTCCTTCAAGTGTCGAATGTAAATAAGACGTAATTTACTACTAAATGTGAGAAAGGAGTTTTTCTGCGCACATACGTTGTAAAATGTATTCCAATGTATAAGGTTATCGAAAAACATTGGAAAAAAATTACAATTATTACGTAACCATTTAATACTGCATTTGGTCTTTGCTGGCGGCCAGGAGGAAACTCTTCTTGCAGACGGCATTCATGTATGTCTGAAATATTTTGCGACTCCTCTTTATGATCATTGATTTCACAACTCAGCCCAAGTTATCTTTTTCACTTAAAAACAATTCGGAATTTCGGTTAGCATTTCATGCCACGGCACATCAAATGCGAATAACTGCATGAAAAATGTTGACTGCAAATCAGTATTCTGTGTTGATGACATTAAAATATGAAAAACTCCTATATGCTGACTATGCCAACAGACTTAAGGGAAACGTTCACGACAATAAAAATAGTTTTGATTTTAAGCACCAAGAAGGCTCTTCTTAAAGCAATTTAACACTGAGTGGAATGGCTGAATACAAACAGTGTAAAAATAACGGCCTGTTTGAGCGATCATATACACATAAGAATTTAGAAACTGTGCTAGTAGAAATAGACGACATTTTTTACATTCACCGGCGATTTTTCCTTTCGAATGCAAGGCTCCCGATGAGGATAATATCAACTAACTCCAGATTGTACGATTTTGGCAAAGTGGCGGGCTACAAACGAAATCGCAAATAAGCTCCTAAAAGCGTTCGGGGAACCGTTACTTTCAAAAGATTTTCCGTGTGAAAAACTACTCCGCAAGCGGATATGCGGGTGCAGGGTAGGTTCTCTTTAAAGACGAATCTACGAGAGAATGAAGCGTCATTGTAGTGCGCCTGTGGATGCTACGTGGTGGTAGACCTAGGGTGAGACCAAGAATCTAGGTGAGTTCTCATCATTTCAGCGGGAAGAACGATATCTTGATGAATATTAGCAGCGAATGAGACGCGGAGGTTCAGGGCGTGCGCGGCGGTACGACTCAGGTTTGAAAGGACATCGCGTTCTGTGAAGGACACAATTCCTGTTCCTAGATGAATCGAAATTTCTCCTGAGAAATCGTAGAAAGTAAAACCACACGCGTAGAGGGCAATGCAGGCGGATGAGTTAATTTGGCGACGGCGTTCTAAATAGCACTAAGACCTACTCAGTCATGGAGAAAGTTGCTCGGAGAGGATGAGGAAAATAAGAGGGTAGACGAGCCAGCCTAAAATGAAGGCGCAGTCTTCTCTTACATTATGCGGGCTATTTGGTGATCTGATATCTGTTGGCAGGTTATTCCAAGGAAATACGTGCCGGAAAGCAAAGGAGACAGAGCTTCCAGATATAAAAGATAGATGAAGTACAATTAAGGAAAAATTGTGAAGCTTTAATGCGACTAACAGACCTAAGGTCTGAAATCCGAGGAAGATCTGAGCTGTTATTAACGTAAAAAGGAAACAGAAACCAAATCGTAGTCTTCGAACCCACAGAAATTTTAGGTTTGTCGGCATCTACTTGGGTAGGAGGTATTTAGATACGCTGTACATTACAGTTTCCCAGAAAAGGGCCTTTAGACATTTTCAATTCTAGGAACATTAGCCTCGGCTCCTTGAATTTGCAAGGTATTTAATGCGCGAACTCGGAGTAAATTCTTCGGAATACACCTTCTCTTGCACAGTCCGAAAGTTGATCTGAATATCTGAGCTGAAGTCCATCAGCTTCTGTGAATAATCGCGTAGTATTCATAAACCTCTCACGGACAGCCAGTAGTATACAACTGCTTAATTGCTTACTATACTGGCAACACAGGTACTAGCTAAAAGCTGGGTGACCATGGTGAAAAGAAAGAAGTAGATTAAGAAAATCATACGAGGCGTTTCACAAAAACGATGTGGTAAAAAGTCATGTTGAGACAACCAAATAGCTTGATTGGCTATGCAGAAGTCGGTACTTTTATTGCAATAATTTTTTCAAACGCTTGACGCAAGAGGACGGCTCATGAACATCCCTATAATTTTGACCCTTAGCACGATAGCCAGATTTATACCCTTTAATAATAACAGAAGTTTTCCAACGATCGGAAGAGAGACCATTATCTGCAAAGACTGAGAATAATTTGCTTGGTAGTGAAGAAATATCCTTTAGCTGTTGTATAAGAGAGTTCGGGATGTAGCCAGTTCCTACTGAGTGCGAGTAAGTAAGCTGGCTTATCATTTTTTGAATACTTGCAGGAGCAAATTTAATGGTAGTGAGGAACGTTTAGCAGTCGCTCCAGCCCCCCTTTTCTCCGGCTCCGTTTTGTCGGTCGATGGCCGCGACAAGCACTGACAGGCCTCTGACACACGAACACCCACACCGGCTAGAACTGGGGGCTCCTCCTGTCCAGCTGCAGTGACTCCCGGCTGCCCTCACAAACTAGTATCACCTAACGCGCGTCGAACGCTCTGGCCTGATTCCCGTGAGGCCTTGTGAGTATGCACCCTCCATTCTTCCCCTAATTTGTCCAATCACACGACCACCACGCAGACAGTCACCCCCCCTGCTGACCCAGACACTCACACCCGCGTAAACAAGGCACCGCGACTGACGCTCTCCGTGAACGGACGCTTTTCTCTGTTGCAAGCAAACAGCCAACTCACGGCAACCTGCCCTGTGTACAGAATAAACTAGTCCTCACAGCTCCCTGACTTCTGTCATTAGACGAAACGGACTAATTGTGCGTGGTTTAAGTTGATCTCACATCCTTGACCGCCACAAACGCAACAGATGACGAAGAGATTGAGGGTATGAGGTCAGTTTTCATAACAAATTGCTTGGCAGAGTGAATTTAGCTGTTCTTATTCTCTCAACTCCTCTGCAGTGAAGATAATGCTGCAACTTAGCAAAGGCAGAATGATTTGATGGGACTTGGCTGACGAGCACGGACGGGGACGTGAGCAACAGATCTAGAAGCTGGCCACCACTACTAGCTTGAGAGGACACCCTCTGAAACTACGTGTGACAGGAGCGAGACTGGACGCAAGGAGGTCCTTCTTCAGCCACAGAGTGGTAAAGGCATGGAACGCCCTGCCTGTGGATGTCGTCATGTCCTCATCCGTGGACTCATATAAGAGAAAGCTTGACCAGTACAGGGATATGTACCTCCACAGCATCAGAAACTAACGAATTCCCCCCTGTGCCACCCGCCCTATCCAACGTTTTATGTTACAAAGCGTGCTACTCCCTATATTTTAGTAACATTACGTTTTACAATTTTCGCTATCTCCTGACCGCCACATATGCGCTTGCTTTGATATTACTTGGTCCATTCAGTACCGTACTGGATATTGTACAATTTTGACGTAGAAGGCATTCACAGACAAATTCATACCAGTGACCAATGCTTGTTGTATGTAGTTACTTACCTAATTTTTTTCACACTTGCCTTACACATTGTTTTTTTTTATGACGTTATTGTAACCAAAAGGGAGTTCAAAGGCGCTCGCCTACTTTTCCCTTAATAAATCTGATCTAATCTGATCTAGAAGGGATTATATCACTAATGGCCCAAGACGCCTCACGCCTTTCTCGCGTAAACCTCCTTTTAGAAACTAATTCAAGTATTTCTGTGATGCCTAAATGAGCCAATGATGAGCTTTTGGATGGATTTTTAGACTGCCTTCGTAAGTTTGAAGTCTATTTTTGATAAAGTTTTCGACAGTGGAATGTGCGGCTTTTTCCTTAACATTTCCACTGAAATGAAATCAAAAAGACCTTCTGTTACGCACTGCAATAAATCGTGGAAAATGTTTGGGTCATTATTTGATAAAATATTGGGCCAATCGAGGGTGTTTGTAAAGTTATTTACTAAGTCCCTGTTAACATTAGCAAAGCCTGGGTGGTTGCGTTTCACCGTTAGATTTGCAAATAGGGAAGTTGCAATACGACAGTGAATTTTATGGGAGGAGGATAAAAACGAAACAGATAATGCTAGAAAAGGAAGAAATACTCAAATCAGAGGACGAATGCTCAAGGGAGATTCCGACATAAAGAACACAATCACCACCACGTTTTTCAGCGCCGGCTTGTCGGTATAAATTAAGATTACCTATAACAAACGCCAAGTCAGAAATTAGAAAGTCAGCTCAAAATTAACTACTACACACTGTTTGGGACACTAAGTGGTTTTTGATATTTAATGTACATCATCCTTGTTTTACGTGCGAAGGGTAGTTGGGCACACTTCCCAAAATAACGGTATTGCATAAAAGGGATTCGGGTAAAATTTTAGAAGCGCATAAGTGTCAAGGCTTTTGGGTGGCCGTGAGAATTAATTTTGTTAGGAGACTCCCAAAAGGGTTAGTGAGCAACTGCTATCATGCAGTGGATTAGGCGTGCTGTCGTTGTCTTTCCGTTTGAATTCTCGGACGGATTTTTGTTGCGTTCGTTAGACGCCATTTGGAGTTAGGGATGTCAACAGGGATGTTTTGGATGAGGAAAGACTGTTGTACGACTTATCGAGCTCTATCTGTTCTCTTATACTGAGGACAACAAGGATGTAGCACGCTACGGGCATTCCGTATCCCCTTTGAACATGGCTGCTTACTATAACCTAAAGACATCCTTGGAGTTGAGAGTAATGATCACTTGCGTGCTCACCACTGCAGGGTCAAACAAGAAAGCATTCACTTAAATTTCAGACAGGAAATAGTCTGACAATGGAACCTACTTCCAAACAAGAGTTGGCATCCCGATAACATTGGCTGAGAGCAAAAAGCAAGTCGACTGATTTGGTTTAAAATAACATTTCGGTCTAAAGTTCAATTCGCGAGTACAATGTCTTTATAATACATCACTACGGAATTGTTTTAGAGCGTCTCCCAGCACACTGCAGACAGTTATTTCACTATAGTTATTTAAAGGTACTCACTGTAGGTGTGGCTGTGCATTGCAAAGGTCGTCAAGGGCTGTTCTGAAACTCTCAGGACATGAACGTATGACAGTCCGACCGTCGCAGGCGCCGACGTCCACTGAGCCCGACGCGGTGACTTGCGCCGAAATTAGTTTATAACGTGTCAGACTTGTGTAGCATCCGTTACATTCTCTCTTCGTGACCTACCTTGTTTCGATAACAAGACACCGCCAAGATGACCAAAGACGAAAACTGGATCGTGGACTGACCAAATAAACGGTCCATATACGCGTACCGCACATAGGACCCAGTTCCCACGTCGTGTACTGGCCTGTATCGACGGGTATAGTTCCCACTTATGTTAAATGCGCATGTTCCGTTATGCGGTGTTTTACCCTCCATGTCAACAATGGCTAAATGGATGTATGGTTGCTGTGATAGTAAAGTATGGTGTTGTATGGTGACATGGAGTGTGTGCGCCTGTTATAAAGTAAGTTCGTACGCAGACCAGGGGTGTTTTTTTCAAGTAGGATTAAGTTTAAGTGGGTTAAAATTGTGCCCTTTTGCTGAAGACTTCGTGGAAGCATACGTTGCTGAATAGGCTTATGCGATGACTGAATGCCCTAGGGCAGCGTTTACAGGTGAAGCAGGATAGACGAGCATACGTGAGGACTCCTGACACCAGTTCGCCGATCTCCGTACGATGGATTCGCAGATGTGCAGTGCCACTATAGACATGTCGGAAATCTAGCTGCTAAAATGTTGCTGGTACAGACGCTGATGTCGAAGCGAGGGGTTTATTAGTGCCAGCGGTAGAGGAAATTTCGGTTGCATTAGGTTGATTGGTTGTGGTGGTGTTACGGAAGATCCCTATGTCATGGATGCTCATGTGACCGGGAAGGTCCATGCGAAATTCCAATGTCCCAGGAAGTGTGGACAGGTAAGATGTATGTATGTATGTATGGCCTCCTGGCACTCTTTCGCCGGTTTCAGTGCGGTCTATTCGCTTGTGACCACCGGGCCAGTGAGGGGCTCAAAAGTGGGATTACAATGGAGACGAGTTGGAATTCAGTTCACTTCAGTTGTGGTAATTTTGGAAACGACAGTAGGAGTGGCCTCATCGGGGGTAGTAATTCTGACCTTTGAAATGGCGTTATGCAATGAACTGACAGGGAGTTGGACGTGTTCACATTCTGAAGAGTCTGCGGAAGTCCCCCGATGCCGATCCGTGGCTTGAGTTTTCGCTGAAAATGTGAACGCGATGACAAATGTTCGGTGCCCGTTTTGTTAGCCCGAGACACTTGAACTATGCGAGTCTCATTATTTGCCTTCACAGCGACTGTCCGGTTGACTTCGAGGATGATTGCTCTAGCTTTTGTGGTAGTGAGCCATGCTCGGCGCTATTGAGTGAGGCCATTTCATGACGGCGGGTCGGTTTGTAGATGTTTGCATAAAGTCCTTAAGCTGCCCTTGTAGCAACGCTTTTATTTCCCTTGTTTACGACCACCTGGAACTACGCCGCCGGAGAATAGCCGCCTGGCAGAAACTGGTCGCCGATCCTCATGACGTGACCGCCCCATCACAGTTGCATCTGCCTCACCATTGCCTGGATACTGAGGACGTCGGCGCTTTCCAGGATGCCAGTGTACAGGATCCTCTCCTGCTACTTCACCTTCAGTACGCTTTAGTTACGGTTGAGATAAAATAGTTGGGTCCTCTGGTTCGGCCTTTATATATAGTTCACAGATCCGCCACATACAAGAGCGTTGTCAGGGTAACAAACCTTTACCTCCACAGTTTTGGTGCTGAGACGGACACCACGACGATATAAGGCGGAATGATTTAGCCAGTCGAAGACTTGTCTGGCTTTGGAGGTCATACTTATGATTTATGTAGTCAATCTTGGTGTTTCTTGAAATGGTATCACCAAGCTAGGCAAATATCCTTACTACTGTGAGGGGAGTTCGATTGGCGATGATTTGGGCTTGGGCGTTGTTAGTATTTGGCACACATCGGATACTGAGTAGTCTTCAGTCGTTTTGACAGCCGGTGTCGATCCCCTGCCGCTCCTCACAGAATGCGCTCATCACCATGGCAGTAAACATGTGATTGAATATGGTAGGGGCGAGTACGCAACCCTGCTTTATCGCAGTATTCACGGTAAATGCTTCAAACGTCCGTGGTGCCCGTCATTGCCTCTTCAGGTAGTTGTCTCAGCATTTGTGCGTTAATCGCCTCGGATATCCGAAGTTCAAAATAATTCTTTAGAATCCATTTCAATCCAGTGTGTCGGCGAACTCCGCCAGTTCGACGAAAGTGAAGGGCGTCCGCGTTTCCTAATTCGTTTCTTGAAGTTTGAAAAGCACGAAGACCCTGTTTCTGGTCCCTTGATGTTTTTGGAATTTTCACTTCGTTCTTGATAGAAGCCCCTCCTCCAGATGCGTTTTAGAGGATTGAAAAGGAAATGGGCGATACGAAGGAGGTTCCAGGGTGGTTATTGCAGATTTGCCAGTGAACATGCACAATGTCGGCATTATTAAAGTCATGGGGTTCTGTGCTTGATCCATCTCCCCTCTAACTGCATATTTATCTTCTCCACAGGTTTTTGGCTGCCATAGTTGTCGACTTTGGCTGGAATTGCGTCTGTTTCAGGCGCTCCTCCACTTGACAACTGTTGTACTGTTTAGACCGTGCCTGGGAGCCGGACCCTCGAGGTCGTTATTGGTGCCCACATCATGAAGCCTGTTGATGACTTTTTTGCATCTTGCTTTTCACGATCCGTGACAACTCCATCAGGAGGGCTGTTCCATCCTTGCTCAGAAGTGGCACAGTACCTTTGACTTACGGATCGTAGACTCTTCTGACGGCCGCAATTTTCTCATTGGTTTTCGATGTTCTTGAAAATTCAATTACATTTCGTGGAAAACATGCATAAAAATATTTCTTCTTTTACTTATTCGACAGAAAATCACGTCCTCTTCCAATTTTATACTCTATAGAAGGGCATAATTCGGTTTCAAAAAAGACTCCAATTGTGAGATTTATTAAAACCTTGAGATGGCCGTTCATAAAACGTCATGTATGTGCATTTACGAATGTGGCTTGTAAAGTCAACAATATTGCTTAAATCAGCAGCTTACTTTTATGAACCCCATATCATCTGCTCCTAAAACCGTAGAGAAATGCATGTTTTTTCGTACACAGAAAATATACGGCTTGTAGTTTTGAAACCATGAATGCATGTGTAAGAGCAGGTGGGGTGCAAAATTATTCGGGAATCGGAAACACTTTTGGAAACCGAATTATACCACTCCTTTGAGTATGAACTTGAAAAAAGATGTGAGTATGAATGAATATTTTTATGTGTTTTCCACAAAATATGATTGAATTTTCAAGGGCATCGAAAATCAATGAGAAAATTGCCTGCCATTTAAGTAGTCATTTTTTGCAGAGTATAGTTCTTGCATACATTCGGAAATAAGCTCCTTCGAAAGCTGACACTCTGAGGTACCGGGATCATCATAGAATTATGCTGCAAGACGTTTAGTCTTACAACTCTACTTAATTCATTTTGACCCAACTGCGAAAAACTCGGCGCCTCGGTGGGATACGAATCCACGCAGTAAGGAGAAGGCTGTAGTACCGCCAACGCTCTAACCACTTGAGCTACGAGGTTCCGCCGGACGACGCGGGTTTAGTCATATTTACTTACTTAATCTTTTCGAACCGAGAATGCATTTCGAAATTTCGGTTGACGTTTCATGAGTTAGCCCACCTACTGTATAGAACTTTTCTGGGGTTGTTGTTGATGATGGTGTGAGTCGTGTATGGCTCGTCCTCCTCAGACGGCAGATTGTGGATGTCCTCGTCATTGTCAGAAAATCCGTCTTGAAATTCAGAGCTTTCAATGCGGTGGTCTGACTGGTGTCATGTGTCTCCCTCTACTGGATCTGGATATTGGCATACACGTCATTGTTTTAGATTTTACTCTATGCAAGTCCTAGGATTCAATTTACGGCCGGCTGTATCAATCCACAGTATTTTACTTGCCTGATATTGGTTTACTGTGCACGCAGATGGGGGTTTACCCACGTCATCTCCTCCTGGATCGAGAGGAGGAGGAAATATTAGTCAAGAGAAGACTGTTCTTCATACATATCTGCAAAAGGAATAGTCCATTGCCGCTGAGGCCGCTAATCCCGTGACGACCGACTACCCTCTCCTAAATAGCTTTGTGTCTACTAGTGAGGAATTTAAGCCATCGAGGACAATAAATATTTCCACTTTCAACACAGTTATTAGGAGGACGTGCATGTCTTCGTAGAACTTGATCCTTCCTTCATCAGTACTGGTCGGTAAGAGACGTAGGCGCCGACGACTATGTGAGATTTGTTCCCGCAAAGAAGTAGACGCGGGTGCATACGACAGCCGCTGTGACCCTGTGGCAGCCAGTGTGTTCGTTCCACGATATCGCCCCTGATGTAAAGCGACTCTAACGTCTCGGTGGTCTGCCTTGCGAATCCAGCCCCATAAAGACCGTGACAGGCTAGATCGGCGCGACGCTGATGGGGAACTCAGGTACAATACGGCCGACCGATCGACGCGTGGCAAGACCAGAAGCAACTGCTCTGGCCCGATTCCACGGTCTTCCAAAAGTGCGCAAAGAAGGCTCTCCTTTCCAGCCGATAGTTTAACTAAAACGCCCTCCCACCTATGGACTGGCAGTGGCTCTTTTACCGTCCTAAAATTCCGACCTCCGACTCGAACACCACAGTCAGCTTCTCAACACAATTCTTAAAAATAATTAAAGGGTCAAGTCTCCAAACAAGTGAAGTCATGGTATCCCTCGATGACACGTCCATTTCTACTACTAGCCCGAAAGACCTGGCAGTCCAGACAATCGAACTACTCCCATGAGATAAAAACGATGAAACGGAGAATCGCCTCGAATGCGTCCAGATCCCTCAATTCCCGAAGTTCTGTCTCAAGACATGCTAAACTTTACGGAACAATCTACGAGCAGCTGATGTGCAAGCCAATGGGTCTGCTGATTTCAGGACTCATAGCCGAAGCCGACCCCAACGGTTGGAGTCACTGGTTTTCCGACACCACAGGCCGAAATTCTGGGCTCGTTATGTGGATGATACTGTCGATTGTGCTGACGTAAACACGAAAGTGTTCAGGAAAACGACAAGCATGACGAAAGTACTGGATTCCAAAATTTGGGGTTGGGTTTAGGTCTGTGTTTGGGGTCACATCTTGGGTTTGGAGCTAGGGCTAAGGCTTTGGTATTTGTGAATTTCATGATAAAGCTTGCCGGCTTACTTCACCATATCGACTGCTTAGTGATTTGATATAATTTTACTGTCAGGGTAGAAGGAAACAATTAATTGTTTAGGCGACGAGAACCTGGATAACGAAGTCTGTCACGAGTAATATATCCTAATTTCTATCATTATACGAATGGTTTCCTCTTCCCTTCCTCAATCTTTTTCATTTCTTTTCACATGTTACTTGTTGGATTTCCTTTATCTTTGTTTTTTACACGGCCCACCCAATCGTCTTTGGTGTTGGGGTTGCACACCCGGCACTTTCCGTTAGCTTGGCTATCCGCGACAGGCTGTCTGGCCAATCACAGGTTCGGTAATAATCCGTGCACGGTCTATACGATGGTGCGCGTAATTGTTGCTTGTGTACACCATTGAGGCCTTTGACGCAAATCACGAAAAACGGCTAGTTGACGTAATTTTGTCAAGCAATTTAGTAACAAAATGGCGTTCGCAGTAAGATGCAATAAGCTGGTGCAATATTCTTAGGGGACCCAGGAGAATCCCCCTGCGTTTGTTAGACAGGGTTATTTAACTAGCCCTCTATCCAGAAAAAAAGGATTATCAGCTAACGCACATATTTTTCCGTGGCATGTCCCTCCTTCCACGGGCATTGCGGCTGCTACATCCGAAGCGCTGTCCATTGTGGAACTTGTTTGATCACCTTTGTTTGATAATTCCATCATCAATGGCTTAACTACTAGGTCGTCACGATGCGAACTTTGTTACTTTGCACTAGTGAGTGGGTTCTCTGGAAAGGCTAACAAACAGCCGCTCTGTTAAAAACGAATTCCTGGGAAACAGACGGTCACCCCGAGCCGGCCGTTTTTATCCCGGGTTTTTGCGTCGACTGCTAGTGACGTCACTGATCTGAGAGCTTTGAAGGGCCTTCCATATCGACAACTTTTTAGCTGGTATCTTAATGCCTTTACATATGCACGAAGCATTTCATCCTTTCTCGTGCATTATTCTCTACATCGCTTTTCCTGTTACGCGCTCATAACAGCACGCAGGCACCTCCCTAGCGTGTCTGTCCTTATTCCTCCTTTTGTCCTGCTTCGCATGTTGTTGTTCATGGTCTACTTTATTCGTGCGTTTGATTTCTCATCCAGACCATGTCCTGGTTCCTCAGCGCACCGGCTCGGCGTCTACCCATTCTTGCTAATCGATTGTCTGTCGCGACTGGCTGTGTTTATTCCGTCTTCCACCAACAAACTGCCGGATATTGTATGAATTTTGACCCTCCCACACGCAAGAATGAGGACATCAAAACTAAACGGAGCCGCCTGCTCTACGAAAGTCGTAAACGTGGAAACCTGGAAAACGGAATTCTGTTGGCGTAAGTTCGATCTTCTTTCTGTAATAATGCGCATATTCCTGTTGTTTTTATTTCATCAAAGACATTTATTAAGTCACTAATACTGAAGTTGCAGTCCCGCCCCTCTCGCATGACCATCATGCACAGCGGGTAAAACGAGGTGGCAATGACAATCTCGACTTCCCTTGTCTTTGTCGCCACTCCCTTCGCTACATATACTACTATTCCATATGCGACTGTTTGCGAAGGCTCCAGACTAAGCCCCGAGGTACGACGAAACAAGCGTTTCCTGTAACCTCATCGGCGAGCCTCCACTTTTCCACTGAGATTTGTGTACATGGCATCTAACTTAATGTGCTGATTAATACATGATTCATCGGAATGCATGGCTTCAAAAGATCGGCGTTTTTCAGAGGAGTAAACTCCGGCAATAGATATTAGCGAAAATGCTGACCCCAGGTGTTTAGATGGAAGATGAAGGTAAGGCGAGCTCTGGAGATGATTTATTCATCTGACGTTTCACACTCGTACTCGAGCGGAACATCGGAGATAAGAAATGAGAAATACACCGTTTAACTAGGTCCTTCTCACTCACTCCTGGTAGAGCCATCATTATCTATCTTTACTGGGCCTCCTTTCGTGCGGTTGCAGCAACCATGATTTCATTGTCCTGACGTTCAAAAAGCAAACAAGCTCCCGCCACTGGAGATAAGTTTCGTACGGCACTCTACAGTGTTTAATGTGTGCTGTTCGGGGACGGGGCGTCGTCGGCATAACGACTATTCCCCCGGTTTTAATTTTCCGTATTTGTTGTTCGCGCTCCGCGTATCTCGCCTTCATGTTCATTCGGACGGAGTACGAAGATACATGCTAGATGCAGCTCCGAAAAAGTCAAATGAGACTGGTATTGTCGTTTCTAGCCCATTAGCCGTTATTTACTAACTACACCCAGCCCTTCCTGAGCTCCAGATTGAACTTTAAAGCGCAACGGGACGAGCACGTCCTGTACCCCAATTAGGAACGCACTTTCGACATAGTGCTCACGATCACAACCGACGAGACAGCGAGCCCGCGGTTTAGAGCGCTAGATTCGCTGACGTGTAATAACCAAAAGCATGTGGGTTCAATCCCTGGATGCCTCAAAACCTGGAGTTGGGCAAGACTGACTGCCGACAGCTAATAAGCCAAGAATGGCCACTGAAGTCTCTCCTGTCCTTGTCGGTTTACCTAATTCTGCCTATACCACTAGCCGCTGTGTGGCTGCCTGTGGGGCTCTGGATCGGGCCCCAACGGCACGAGTTTGTCCGTCCATGGTAGAGGGGCGCCCACTGATCGCGTTACAGGACATACCCGTTTCGTTGTTCCTTGGAGCTTAATGCAGAGTCCTTACAGACAGTTTCATAGCAATCAGGAATAAATGCAGATTACTGGCAAAGACAAGGGGAATGGCCGTTCCTGGTCTGTTAGTCATAACTGCTCGGCCGTACCAAGCCCCAGGCTCTTAACACTTGTGAAGACACTGCCATTTGTGTACACCCGCATCGTTTTCGTCTTGTTTGTTGTTCGGGTTAAGTTTTAGTCTTACGTTTTCTGCCCACAAATCTTTCTGTTCAGTACATTTGCAGATAAGTACCTTGCTGGGATGAACGAACTTGAGCTTGAAGCATATGACAACCTCATCAACAAGCCAGACAACGACTGGGACATTTATTATTGGGCAACAGGTACGTCCCTTCTGCTTGCCGAGTAATGTGACCAAATGTTTCTTATCTCGTCTTTACCCGAGGTTATTCTACCCTAGGCAACCAGGAGGCGCCTCAAGAGTTTCAAACCGATGTACTTAAATTGCTCCAAGAGCACGCCCGCAACCCTGGTCGTGAGCTCCGAAACCAATTGCCTCCCTTGCGGCCTCTTGATAAGTAGATGACCGTCATCGTTCCTAGTTTACTTTTGTGCTCCTTGTATAATAGAATTCTGTTTTATGTCGCCCTTTCCTTCTACTTTAAACTTAGCAACTTTCTCCAAAGGCCTCAGCGGGACATTTCGGCTTCCTTGACGTCGTTGTTTAGCTGAAGCCTGCCTTTGCGATAATCAGCTTTATTCGTTTCCTTAATGCAGTAATCAACTACAGCCTTGTAAGCGACTACCAGTAACCAACTTTTTAGATAGACCGGCCTGCCTGTCGACATTCTTAAAGACAGTAATTTAGAGCTGTACTTCCGGCCAGGAGCTTACGATTACCGACTGTCGTTTTGTGGAAGTAAACAGTTGCGGACATCTCGGGACAAAAATACTGCTGAATAGACGGAGTAGTGACACCGTTGTCCGAACTGACCCTTGTGGCAGGGTCCTTACAAATTCTTAGTCTGTGTGCACGTTGCGCGTAAAACATAAACCGCGAAATCGTAGAGACGGACTAGATCAGGCATGATAGCAGCCGTGTCGGATACAAGCGGGTCGGTATGTCGACTCCCGCAGTGGTTTGAGACTGTAGGAAACTCGAGACTATGCTCGTGTTAAGATTTGCTAGCGGTTGTCAGACATTTTTCGAAGACAGTCTCACCACTTGGGCTCTTAACAGCCAAGTGATTCGCAAGATAAAAGGTCGGGGATGGACATATCCTCTCACGCATAGGATGGCCGACTGGACGGGAAATAGCTTAGGTTGTCAGATAACTAATCAATGTGACGTTATGAAGACGGTGGTTACTGACGAACAAACCGTGGGCTAGTGTGTATCTCAGTCCGACGGACGGCCGTACGGAGTCTTATCCCAGAGTAGAGCAATGTTCCTGACCACTGACGGGCACCCGAGCCTGGGTTCGAGCCAAGGGATACGGAACCGGGCCTAGGACCAACGAAGTTCGAGCAATCCGGTCGAACGTACACGGGGCCGACCAAACCAGGTTAGGTGAGCACCATCGCAAATGTCTGATCACGTGACCTTCGTTAGCCAGCTGCAAATGCCGCAGGCGTGAAGCAGCTGTCTTGCGCCGATGTCTAAAGTGGAAGTGTTCTATTGGATACCTTTGGTGGTCAGTTATCGTTCTTCACTGTGCAAAAACACCCTCCAGTTGCAGAACTGACCGCAGGATTTCGGGGAAAAAGACTCAGCATGATCGAGTAGACGGAAGTTCTGTGACGGAGACGACGTCGTGGTCATGGAATGTCGCCTCGCAAGCCGTTGTACGTGCGGACGAGTAGGTATACCAGGTTTTCGCGCACACGCCTTTGGACTATCACGGCAATAAAAGTTGTGGCTAGTTAGTTCAGGAGTTGGGACTTAGAGTAACTTTGTCATATCCCGTCTTAGTGTTTCCTCACGTTAACCCTCACCAAATGCGATCACCGAGTGGGCGGTGTCCGATTCGAGTCGGGCAAAGGCCGATATCGGTAGAACGAATTGTTCATACAACAAAGGGGAGTAGGATGGGTGCGTTGTTTACAAACTGAGCTCAAGGGCAAATATCTTTGCTTGCTAATGCTTCTCCTCGTCTTCGTTCGCACTGTTTGCCTGAGGAATTTCGCCGTCCGTTTCATCGCTGCCCTCACTTTGTTCCGCTTTCTTTTCGCCTTTTTTTCTCTTTCGTCTCTCTTTCTTCTTCTGACGCCTTTGTCGCTTTTTTGCCGTTCTCGCCTCAAATTCCTTTATCCTTTCTTCACGCAACCTCTGGAATTCTTCATCCGCTGCTTGCTGTCAAACAGACCATTTAGAAACGAGTTGCGGTAACCTGCTTTTTTTGTTCTTCAATGAATTCCAGTCTGGCATATTCTCGCCTGCGAAGTCCTCGGTAGATGTGAAAGTCGCCACTGCCTACGCCTGCTGCAGAGCCTAGAAAAATAGGGGAAGGAAAACACAATATCGTCAGTGAAATCGCTATGGGCGGTATAGTTCCCGCATTCGAATTAACCCGGTCAATTAGTGCTAACAGCCAACCCCGATTAACTTACCGGACATCATTTCGAGTATTAGATGTTACATACTACTGACAGAAGGCCCCTTGGCATCAGGCTTACTCATATCCCACAGGTGTGTTAAAATCCTTGGTGTACCATCCAGTCCCCCCTATATAGAAGGTCACTAGTGGTGGACGATGGCAGTGACATCGACTTCGGGAATACGGATGCTTGGCTGATAAGGAACAATGATCCGACTACAAAACGATGAGGACGGCTGGGAAGACGGATTTACTGGATTCGCTAAATCTTAAAATAAGGGCATAACTAACGTCGTGCTGAATTTTTATTCTTAGTTGAGGTGTAGTACTGCGCACCTAACCTCATTGAATGCTGTTGTTGTCTAGTAGAAAGGCTTACTGTTGGTCAAGACGATAAAAGAATGTCTGGAGCAAAGCACCGACCGTAAGGCCTACCCTGTCGGGCGTGCGGAAGACGCACTTGACCCCGATGATAGAGTTCCCGTCCCCGAGACAGGAATAATGACGGACGGGTAGCGTAGGATGCAGAGAAGCCAATTCTTCCTCTCCGTCACCGTCGTGTACGCTCGAAACAGCAGGGAATCTACCACGAAATTGCACAATTGACTGAGGGGCTGTCCCATCAATACTTTAGTCGTTGCTAGAACCTACAATAGCGATACCTCTCTAAGGTCTGACCTCGGTGAGCGCAAAAAGTAGTAGGTGACCGCTGCGTTTCGTGGAGCATAGCCACTTCAAACAAAACCTGATTCCAGCACTCACACAATCCCGTAGTCGACCACGCCTTCATGAGCTTGGGTGTCCTCAATTGGGCCAGCAAAAACCGGTCAATTAAAAACGGTAAGACAGGTAACAATGAATCCGGTCGCGTGCTGATTCGACTGCAGCTCGATGCCCATCGCCTGACGATCACAGATGGAAGACGGGGCTCCACTTGTATCGTTAACAGCTTTCGTCAGAACTGGTCTGGGTGGCTCCAAGATGCTGGTCAACCGCGTCGTGAGTGATCGCCCTTCACCACAGCTGGCCGGCGGCAGACCCCCAACGTGGATTTAACCAATTGTTATGTCAATCACAGGCGTGGCCAGAGGGGCGCTTGACTCCGCTATTTCCGCTCTCAGTCGGGTTTTAGAACGGTCGTTTTGACGTCGCCAGCCAGGGCCGGGATGTGACCGGCAAACTTCCCAGATCAGTGCCGACAAGTAAACGCAAGGCAGATAAACCACTGTGTCCCAACGGGCAATAGAAAAGTTCAAGTGAAACAATGCGGAGGAGCGAGGCGCCGGGTGTGTGCGCGAAATAGCGGAGTTAAGACGACTTTACATGGGTTCGCCGGCCGGATCCCCGAAAATTGTAATGTGCGGAATATTTCCCTTTCAGCCGTCAGGAAGTATGTTTTGGCGGATGTTCTTTCGTTTACATTGCGATGAAATTATGGAGTAACGGTTTCCCCGCACTGTCGTGCAAAGGTGAGTCCCATCAGCGTACATGGAGGGTATATTCTCTTAGTTCGATTGCTTACACAGTGGACCACGCTTCGTCAGCAATAGACAGACAACACTGCAGGAAGTTGTGTATTTCCCTGTTCATGGTACCCTGCATAATACACTCCTATGAATTGTCCGACTAAGTAGGATGTCCAGACGGAAAAGGCCAACGGTGGGTGGAGACCCACGAGGGTTTCCAGATCAAGGTACTCATCCGTCTTTACAAAA
This sequence comes from Spirometra erinaceieuropaei, assembly GCA_902702965.1. NCBI lineage: Eukaryota > Metazoa > Platyhelminthes > Cestoda > Diphyllobothriidea > Diphyllobothriidae > Spirometra > Spirometra erinaceieuropaei. Next base: position 548,490 of record CACRXP010000193.1, on the reverse strand, counting down.
CGTACCATCAACATATAGATTATAGGAATTAAGGTCCTCAATAACCGAGCATAACTGGTCGTTCTCTAGTTTTCCCATGGAGAAATTCATTGGCAGGAGTCCAAGGGGTCATCCCATCGTTAATTCATCGACCTGACTGCAAAATTTACCACCGAATCAGAATCAAACATTCAGTGTGCAGCGAAGGAACGGCCTCGTTAAAGCTGCCACCGGTGTAGCCGGGACATTGCCCACACGGCTACTCAACCTGGTCTTGTGCTCGAGGGATGAGTTCACTAAAGCCCTCAAGTTACTCTGACCGAGTTTCAATCCCACGTCCGTACCCGCATCCTGCCACGTCGCGTTACGGCGGCGAAATACTAACGCAACCGACTGTCAAGCTACCATACCCTCTCGCCCCTGCCCCCTGGCCGTACACCAACTACCCCTGCTTTCTGAGGCCTAAGCACCCTCAGCCCTTTCCTCCATTACTAACGTTCATTGGCCAATTTTCAACTTTCGCTGCTCTACCGTGTCTTCATATTACTGAACACGTACGATTATGAATACTCGAAAACGCACCTTCGCCGACCTTGACTTCTTCAAAGTTTATATGGGTATCACCGCTGAACTCGTTGAAAATTATGGGACCAACTGCCAGTAGCAACTGTCAGAAGAATTTGTTTACACCCCTGCTACGATGTTGTGGCGCCAGTCCTGACACGCAGACCATGTTCTACGGTGGGTATGAGGTCAAGGTAAAATCTTGTTTGTTGTGGAATGGGATTGGGAAGTGCGCGGTAGGTGTACAACGGTAGTGGGTCCTACTGGATCATTATGCCTGGTTCCATTCCTCTGACTATAGAGCATCCCTTCGAGACTAAGCGGATGTGAAACCAAAAACCAGGCAGGACGTGACTTTAAAACTGGGTTGGCAGCAGAGAAATCTAAAACTCTAGCATAGAAGTCTCGGTCCTTAGTCATCTTACCCGTGTAGAAAGAATGCGGCTGATTTTTTGCTAAATTCCTAACTATAATCCGACGGGCGCACATTTAACCGCCAAGGCTCGTAAATGCTAGTGATTTGGAGTTTAGCCAACTTGCAAGGGGATTGGCCCTCGAATTAGTACGTCGGACTGAAAGCCTTTTTAAGACTGATTCCAGAACCAACAGAGGTAATAGAAGTGCCCGCAACGCGCGCGACCTTCCGCTCGGATGAGGTAAAAAACCAACAGCTACCTGGCACCTGTGAAAGGGGAGTCGGTGACAGGTCAGTCTCTACGCCCGACCTCGGACACATCTTTACTGACCGTCTTTCTACTGTGGTAAAGCGAAATCTGGTTCATTTCACATGCTTTCTTCTGCATAACTGGGCGTAAGTAGAAAGGAAATGACGGGTTCCTAGCCGTATTTAAAATATTTGAACAGGGACTGTGAGCCAAAATGACGACGAAAACTAACCCCAGACATTTCTGACGAACTCCGGCGGCCCTTTAGGCTGCACATTCCTTGTCGACTCCGGAATAACGACAGGTACGTCCTACTAAAATTACAAATAGATGAGGGACTGACCGGGTTTTCCATCAAGCGACTGATTCTTAAACGAACAAGATCGTATGTGCCCAATTTATAGGGATTAACCTTCGGTTTTCCATCCTCCTCAGCTTCGGTTTCGCTAGCTGGTTTTGCCGTCATGATCCCAGGGAGAAGGCGCTACTGCAACTGCCCTTTTGTTGGACGGGTAGCTCGCTGCAAAGAGACCAATGCATGTGCACACAACCAGTGGACCAAAGTAATGACAACGAGACAGCATAAGCAGAATAGACGGAAAATAGGCGTACATAGTACTCCAAGGAAGACAATAAGCTATTTTCTCTAACTCAAACTATTCCTGCACAGGTGAAGCATTACAGTCCCGTCAGAAATTAATACCTTACGTGAAGTAAATCAGTCTATTGGAGAATTATTGGTCAAGAGGGAATTTGATATATTTGGCCGGAGTCAAACAGCTGGAGCGGAATAACCGTCTAACGTTCATAAACAGCCAGGGCACGCATACATTGTACAAACTCAAAGATGACTGAATGATATTTCATAACGAACTTTTCTATGAGATTTCCCTGCCAGCACATTGCCCCTTCATAGGCGGGGCTGGAAGGGGCTGGGTGGGGCCAGAGCCCCGCCTGCCAGCACATGGCTCCTTTATAGGCGGGGCTGGAGGGGCTGGGCGGGGCCACAGCCCCCTCTGGATTGAAGCATTTTGAAGCGTATTTG
>CACRXP010000193.1:503762-539007 GCA_902702965.1 Spirometra erinaceieuropaei | reverse complement strand
TTATATTTATGCAGGTTGCATGTTCAGACAACCCGCTGGCTGAAGGAAAACTTCCTACGGTCTAACCGCGTGCGTCCACTCTTGACTTTGTAAGGGTGACCGCGTAACTGGTTTGTACAGGCACACTCAACGACGTCCTCCGTTCTTAATGAGCAATCTTGACCACGGACAATCCGGAGTGTCCAGAGTACACTGCAGTTTACTTTTCTACAAGAGAGAGGGAATAAGCCGAGCACACTCAGCCTGTCCTCGTAGGGCAAATACTTTAGACCGTCGATTATGTTCGTTGCTGTCCGTTGCACTTGTTCGAGTAAGTCGATATCCTTCTGCATCCATGGCGAAGCAACGAGCATTCTATACTCCAGATAGTGTCCTCCAAAGACACCAAAAAGTCTTTCAAAGAGTTCGAGAGGGAATACTTTAAATGTACTTCTGATCCAGTGTAAAGTACTACTTGCTTTCTGAACCATCTTTCTACAGGGTTCTGATGGCATTAGATGTTTGGTCGTCCATACACCAATATCCCTGTGTCTTTTTACAGTTTCTAATGCCGTCCCTTGAATATATTACTGATGTTCGAGAGAGACATTTAGCCGATGTTTAAGTATACGACCATGCATTTGGACCGAACACTCAATTTGTCGATGTCTGACTTAAACTTCTTTACATCATCAGTGCATCTGATTTCACTCTATATTTTAACGTCATCCGCGAACGTGAGGGCCCCACTATCAAGTGCGCTGGTACAGTTTGCTACATAAATCAGGAAGAGTAGTTTGCCTAAAACAGAACCATGTGGGACACCACTTTCCACCTTCGCCAATTCCGAGGCAGAGTTACCAACGACGACTCTCCGTACTCTGGATGACAGAAAACTTCTGATCCATCTAGACATTCTTTCTTGAATTCCTACATGCCAGATCTTCTGTAAAAGAAACCTGTGTGGGACACTCTCAACGGCCCTCTTGAAGTCAAAAAATATGATATCCATTTGATAACAGTTATGGGTAGCTCGTGTCCATTTCACGTGCGAGTAAAGAACACTCGTTAGGCAGGAGCGCCCTGGACGTAAGCCATGTTGGTTATCACACAAGTCTCCGCACAACGGCCTATAACTCGGAGGATGGAGATTAAGGTTGCTTAGGTGTATCTCCTATGGCAGTGCACGTTGACCTCCTCCTAATTTTGTGGCTCGCCGCTGTACTAAATCCCGCTTTCCTGCAGCAACCTGATTTAGTCAGCAGTTAGTTTACAAAACGCCTAAAAGTTTCACCACTCACCTTTATCACAGTAAATTCCTGCCGGGAAACGGCCGTTATGAAATGCCTGGCAATTATTGTTAGAATGGGCCAGACCTCCATGTTGTTCCTTCGGAACGCCGACAGGCTAGATTGCCTACGATTTCGTCTTTTCTTGCCGAAAACCTACGCCTTTCAAATTGTCTCTTAATTTGACTTAGTAGTCGTACGTGACCACATTCGCAGCTACCCATCTATTTCACTTCGAAACTGCACAACGCCCTAAAATGCATGCGAACCGGTAAGCATGTCTGGAAAGAGTGATTTAGATATTTTTAATAGACTTTGTAGATGCACATGTGTTGCGCTCGATTGAATGGTCCACTCTCTTCCGAATGGAGGTTTGTGAGGAAGTGGACTGTCTTGGCTGTTCACCTTTCACCCAGACGACAAACAGCTCCCTTTCTGACTGCCATTTGACGACGTGGACTTGTTATATTCCTTTTCCGACTAATCGATAGACGTAGGGTCGTCAGATAGCCAACCCCGGCCTTCCATACCCATCTTATAGGATTTGTTTACATCCTAGGTAATTTAGCGGCATATTTACTTTACACCTAGCAAAACATGTTTTTTGTGTGTTAGCCGTAATATTTACCTAAGCATAAGACAAGGCTAGCAGAAAAAATTCAATAGACATAGTAACAGAAAATGAAATTGTAAGAAATAAACCGATCTATTGCGAGTTGAATTAGAAGGAAAAATGACAGCAAGAATGGAGCGTGAAGATAAATTGCTCTTGAAATTTACCAAAATTTTTGACAGGTCGTATTTCTGGCGCACGAAAACAAAACGCATTTTCACGTCACTACATGTACATGTACAAGTTGGTAACAATTAGGTAAACGGACACGACGACCACTGCCCATAGGGGATTGAATTGAGAGAGGAGGGGAATACACAGGGTTATCAGGTGTAAGCGGAGGCGAGTAAGTCGAAGAAGGCATTGTGACAGGTGAAGAAGCCTAATATGTTGGAGTGGGCGAGAGAGGGTCGGTATAAGCCACCTTCAGCCGATCGATTGATACCACTTCGCTGTGAATGTCATGGACGATTTTAAAATGCTTTTCCGTGCGGGGCAGAACTCGAAACGGTCCGTCTTAGGGCTGTTGTAGTGGCTTACGAATGCTATCTACGTGGAAAAACACAAAAAACACGTTAGCAACCTAGGGTCAACATATGACTTAATTGCTAGAACTCGTAGGGTCATGGCCCGAAGATTGACCATTGCTTAGCGTAACCTTTGGACATAATCGGTAGCACCCACATTGGCAAAGCTTTGTGATGGTCCGAAAAAGTCGTCGGGCGTCCGTAGAGTTGTCCCCTAAATATGTTCGGCAGTGGGTCACCCAATTCGGGTTTTAGCGCGGTAGGGATACCGAGTATGACCAAAGCAAGATGCTCACTCCAATGAGTGAGGTTATCATAGGCCCGGAGCAAGGCTTTGATTTTCCAGTGGAAACGCTCAAGCAGACTGTTATATGAGGGATAGTGAGCTGTCGTGCGTATGCGAGAGCACCCGAGGAGTTCAGCAAGGGCACTGAACAGCCTTGATTCAAACTGCTGGCCTCAGTCGATGGTGATAGTGGTGGGGACACTATAATGGGAAATCCTGTGTTACAAAAAGGCACGAACGGCAGAATCTGCAGCGATGTTTGGAATCGGAGGTGCGATGGGCCATCATGTAAATCGGTCAGTAGTGGTGGGCAAGTAGTTGCAATCAAGGGATGCTGGCAAAGAACCCACGAGACCTACGTGCACATGCGCAAAACGTGCATCAGGTGCTAGAAAGGTCCCAATTGGGGTTTTGTTGTGACGTCCGACTTTGACTTTTGACAAACCAAATATGGGCGTCCACTGGCTGATATCATAACTCATACTGGGTTAGACGAAAAGGTCGCTGACGAGGCACTTAGTAGTCCGGATGCCAGGGTGGGCGAGATTGTGTAAGACATCGAAAACATCCCGTCTCGTCTTGCTTTGATATTATAGAGCGAGAAATACCCCTAGACGCAATGCACAAGATTTACCGAATGTGGCGAACAGAGGGATGACTACGTGAGTCCTTTACGAAATCGAATATCTGTGGTATATTGATGGAGGAAATTAAAATAGCGGACCTCACGGAGCGAATGCTTGCCAGAGGGAGTGGAAAAGGCATAATTAAGAGGTTTACGGTAAGTGTAAACTCAAAAACCTCTGCCTCCAACAGAGTTACGAAAATTCTTAATGACTAGATAAATGGCATGAATTTCCCTACCAAAGGTTCTATAACGGATTTGGGGGGTGTCAGTTTAACAGTGTAGAAGGATGGGGGCTGGATGCCCGTTGGGGTCTGCTGCTAAAAGGCTGCATCTATGACTGGATTGGGGGCGTACGCAACAATGGGCAGCAGAGTATCAGTTAGAAGGTGAGAAAGAGCAGTTGTATCCGCAAGAGTCTCATTGACACGTTGGAAAGCGTCCGCAGTTGTGTCAGGAAAGAAAATCCGCGGTTTTCGCCTTACAAAAGATTTGTAAGGGGCAAAATTAACTGAGCGCGGTCAGGGATGAAACGTCGGGAAAAATTGACAAGACATATGAAACGGCGCAGTTGTCGGAAAGTAGTGGGAACAGATAACTCGCGAATAGCTGAAACTTTAGCATCCATGGAATGACAACCAAAAGCGAGGGAACACCAAAAACGCATTTGTAGACGTTAATGAAAACGCCAAATCGGCTTAGCTGCTCAAGACGATGCGTGGGTGATGTAGGTGCTAAGGTGCAGTAGAACATGCAACCAGAAGATCATTGACATAAACAAAACAAAAAACGAATCCCCGATAAAGAAACGTTGAAGAGTTTGGGCGGAGTTACGGAGTACAAAAGGCATCCAAACAGACTCGAAAAGACCGAATATGATCGTGATAGCCGTTTTTGGAACGCTTTATGTAGCAACGGGATTTGGTGGAAGGCCTGTACTTAGTCAATACTGGGAAATATTGTTGCACCGGCTAGGCTACAGGAAAGGTCATGAAGGCGGGGAAGCGGATATCTGTCAGGGACAGTGCAGTTGTTTAATCGTCGGTGATCACCACATGGACGCCAGTCCATTGGCGGCTTTTTGCAAACCATATGCAGAGCCGCGGACCATGGACTAGCGGAGGGTCGAACTATGCCAAGTTTCGTCATATTGACTGAAATAATACTTGGCGATAGCTAACTTGTCAGTCGCCAAACAACGTGGACGGTTAAACACGGAGAGTCCCGTAGTCGAAATATAATAAATGAGGGAATGCTCAATAGTTTGGCCAAACAGTGAAGACCAGGTGATAGATGAAAATTCCGAAAGCAAACGATGATAGGGAGCGGATAAAGGAATTGTTGAAATGCATGGGCTATGAGATGAGAACTTACGAGTTGAATAATTTGAATACAAGGATGTCATCGGGTCGACAAGATTATGGGGCCTGACATGAACGAGGAGACCAAAAAAAGATATAGAATTGGCACCGAGAAGGACGTTATGAACATCGGCAATAGGAAATATCCAGCGGAAAGAACATCGTAACCCAAGGTCTAAAGTTTGGGGTCGTTGACCAAATGCTTAAATGTGGGTACTATTTTCTGTCTGGAGAAAAATTGAAGAGTTGGGTGACTTGCAGTCAGTCGGAGAGGGCGGAATCAGACTGATGTCAGCACCACTTCTACGAGAAAATTACGACAGAAACCCCTGTCGAAAATGGGGAGCAGGCGATTTAGGGAGGTTAGACCGACCGAGTTCGTCGCCACTATCGGCCGCAGGTAAGTTCTCCGCCAAGGATTTCTCGTAAAAATATGGGGGTCAGCAGTGATGGGCTTTTAACTTATAGGCGTAGTGAGTCCAGAAGAAAACACCCGGCGTGGACGGGCTGACACTGCTGTGGGAGGCCTCTGACGGCGAGAAATGGACGGACTTCGATGACAAGTGACACATGAAGCCCGAAGCTGGGGAACTTCAAGGATGAGGTCGTCTAGGCGTTTCATTACATTCTCGGTTGTATGAGCAGTTGGCGCAGCTGTGATACGACTAGTAACATTTACCGTAGCAGGAGGCTGGTAGTACTCAAAGATGCGGTCAGCAGTCTCCACGATCATTTGGACAGTCGAAGAAGGAATATTAGACTCAAGGAAGAGGGAATCTGTTAGAGGAAAAGCTGCTTGAACATGGTGGCATCCGGATTTCGTCCGTCCGCCACCTGCTCCGAACGCCTAAGAAATTGCCTAAGCCTCCTGTCACCAAGGCCTCCCTCAGAAACCAAAAGCTGCAGACATTTTTGTGTTGATGGAGAAATGCAGAAGGCGAGGGCCTCTTTTAGCGCAGTATATGGGGCTTCTGTGTGTGGGCAGTCTATGATGTTGCGAAGATCCGTAGCGATATCCATTGGGAATGCTGCCATGACGTAGTGAAATCTTGTATCCTCTCGTGTAATCCGGTGGAGAGCGAAACGAGATTCACCACGTGATGTCACCAAGCCACGCGGATGGAAGGTCAAAGGCGTGAGTGCCGGCTACCAACTGGCTGGTATAATCGTTGGACATAATTAGCTGGTGCCAGTCGGGCGTCAGAGAGTTAGGATAGATAACTGGCGTGGTGACACTAAGTGAAGGGTAGCACTCGCATTGGAGTAAAATGTGAGGCAACGGGAATAGTAAAAATGTTTTCGTGCAGCCATCATGGCGACGTCGCGCCTCCCGCTAGTGCCCGCACCTACGAATCAGCGACAGCCTGCTTTGACACTCACTTCTGCTTGGCCGGTACCTGTCTCACTACGACTCCGTCCGCACCGGACTTCACGTCGATTCTCTGCTTGGATCATGCGAGGCCTGTCATTACCTTCGTGAGGGCTTGGAGCCAAGTAACGCGACTTATTTCGCTAATTGGTTACACAGGCGGACAGAGTAGACCACTGGCGCCAACAACCTGCCTCGACACTTTTGCGGCGGTGACCTACGGCGACACTTGGGCCGTTTCTTTAGCGGACGCTGCTTACGCGTCGCAGACGCACCATCGTTCAGCTGCCAGCCTTCCTCCTTTATTTTGTACAGACTAAATCCTCTCTCCAAATGGCCTCCAGACCTCCTTTCTCTTCCTATCCGGGACGGGGCCCGAAGGCCATGGTGACTGGGGCCACATTTTGGCTTTAGCTGTTGCGATATTATTGTGGGTGTTTTAATTTGATCTCACACAGGGTCTGGCTATAATAATCTGATCAATAAAAAGTGGAGTGAGGAGAAGGCCGAATGAAAACAGTTATGCGCAAAAATGAAGCAAAGACGCAATGAACGATAAGGGGCCACCGCGGAGAGTAATAAACCGGTCTATTGGTGGTGGAATTGGGAAAAGCAAAGCATCTGCAAGAATGTGGTGTTACAGTAACTTGCAATTGATAATTGTCAGATTTTACAGGTCACACTCTTGCGCACTAAGACAAAACGCTTTTCATGTCACTACAAACTATACAGATGAGGAAATGGGAAAAGGGCACAGGACCGCGTGCGCGCACGTCATAGCAAGCCATAGACTTGATGGCCGGGTTCGTGTGTAAAGCGCAGACCCCCGGACAAACAGTTGTTTTGATGGTTTGTACACACTTTCTACGATGTTGGCTTTTGCATTGTTGTTTTACTTTGAATTCTGAAGTGACCGCGATGGAGCGAGGACCTAACGAGTTGAGGCAAGAATCAGACGACGTACCAGAGAGGAATTTTAAAGACCTTTCAACTGAGGGTCACGATCATACAACCGTGTGGATACCCACGAGTTGTCGGATTTTCTTACTTTGGCAATCTGTCCAGTCAAGTCTTTTTAGTAAACTTTACATTAAGTCTATCATTTCCCCCATTTCCGATTACGTTGATGAATTGGATGCCAGTGTGTTGACAGAGTCGACACTTCGGTCTATCCGCCGGTGTTCAGTCCGGTCAAAAGTATTAAGGTTTTTATAATTGATTTTGGAATTATTTGAAAAAAAACAGGTCCTTGTCTTTAAGAGGTCAGCACAATTATCAGGGGTTGAGGACGTGCAGAAATAGGTGGATCGGCCGAGCGCTTCCCGAATCGAAAGACCCGAGTTCCGCAATTTCCTCAGCGGGCTGCGGAATTTTGTTAGAACAGTATTACAGACAAAAACGAGGAGACTGGAGTGGCCATTTCTGGCTCACTAGCCGTCTTCAAACAATCATACCCAAGCCCAATGAGTAGAACACCTGGGGCTTAATCCCGCGACCTGTTAGTTAGAAGTCCAACGCGTCTAACCGCAGAGCGACGAAATTCAGTTAAGCAGTTTTTGGAAGAGTTCCATGTCTTTCACTTTGACTTAGCTGTGAAAATCTCGATACCTCGGTGAGATTCAAACCCACGACAGCAGGGAAGGCTTTAGTGCAGCCAACGCTCTAGCCATCTGAGCTATGAGGTCTAACCGGACGACGCGAATTTAATCACATTTGTGTCAATTCTACCTGCTCAACCTACTGTGAGTTCGTATTTTTTGGGACAAAAGTTTCGAGACATTTAACGAACGGTTTTCAGTGAAATGGACCTCTTCGGCTGGCCATTTTTCTTCGGACAGTGTCTTAGCCCGCTCAAAAATATCACAAATCAAGGACAGAACGGTAACGTCGTTATAAATATGATATCTACAAGAAAGTCGGCGTATTCTGCGCAGAAAGAGTAAGGTTAGAAAAACCTCATACCCAACATTATTTTCTTACGTTTACGCTTAATCCAATGTTATTGTTCTCCATGGCCCTCCTCTCTAGATAGCATAGTTGTTTATGCCCTCATCAGCACGAAATCATGGAGGCGCGTCGTCTTCGTTCGACTACCTACCATATTCGAAACCCCTGCCTTAATGTTGATCTTAGGGAATATTTTCATAAAGAAGATGACGGAATATTAGGAGCGGCGAAAGGCATAAGGCAAATTTCAAATCGATTCAGTAATTTGTGAATTTCGTGAAGTTAAATGAATATTTATGTGTTCCTGCTAAGGTCTTAACGATACATTTTAAGGGTATAGGTATGCAGATGTGAACCCGCTTATGGATGTTTTTAGTCTGAAACAGCGTGCAGTAGGGTATAGAAGAGAAGTAAGTAGAAATTATGATGGTTGGAGGTTTTCAAACAAATGGAACGAAAAACGCCTCAGTCTCAGAGTTCAAATGTCCCGGGGTGAATAAAGTGATCAAGACTTCCTTTGGAAGCCTGCTATCTTGTGGACGACTATTCGCGTGAAACTCGCCAATCCCATTGGCTAGAGGAATCTAAGCCAGCGTTTTGTCTAAAGTCTAGATTAAAAACGTCTAAAGCAATTTTACAAGACGGAGTGAAGCACATCTCGAGGCACAAGAGAAGAAATCTCTACGGAACACGCACAGCATCATTCTAAACTTAATGAGATTGCTTACATTTATAACTTTATTGTTAAGCCCTCCCCCGAGAGCACAACCATTGCAAAAGCCATCTTGAGCTAAAGAACTAAACATAAACAGATATGTTGGATTTGACTTCCGTGTGGGCAACTAAATATAAAATGCAATTTGGAAGGAGTGTTATGCAAAGTTAAAAAGGTTCCTGGCGACGGCCGTATATCTGCTGTTGTTCTGATCTCGTCCACATTAGGGGATACGGAATAAAAAAGCAAGCAGATTCGCAGTCAGTACTTGAAGAAGATGACAACCTCGTACTTACGCTCGTGCTGCCGTGTCTGCATGCCATATGAACGGTGTTCAACGCTATGAGATGTCCCTGAAAACATATTCCGAGCCAATGATACGTGCTACGTCGGAGGAAATCTAGTTATTGAACACATACATCGTCACAAACGCTGACGCAAAAGTGGAGTTCACAAACTTTCCGAAACTGAAATAAAAGACAGGATAGTGACACGGATATCACTGGTCCTTATGAACAGACCGCAAACTACTTGTTTTGGAGCTTCGAAGTCAACCACTAACTCCGTTCTAAGTGATGTCCATCAGGACTCGATGCTTGGGTTGATACTCCTCCTAGTCTGCAGCAATGGCTACGTCGACGACATTGGCTGCTAAAACCTAAGATTATTATCAAAATTCTGGAGAGCAATCGGCCCTACGGCAGACATGCACGCACTTCGAGGAAACCCGAACCGAATTAGTGCTTGGTCTGCTTGTTGGCTCCTAAGTTTTAACCAGCTAAGTTTATGATTTGAAGACTTTTAGAGGGACCAACGAGGAAAACGATGCTTTCCTCAATGAAGGCCCCTTTCGACTGTTAAAGAACAGGAGAACGTCTGCGTCCTTTTGACCTTGCTTGAACCGTCCGCATAATGTCGAAACTCAGGTAGACGAGGGACAGGGACGTTGGGAAGAGCAATTGTGTAAATAAGCCGGGATCAGATGCGACAAAACCTGCGGAGCATTTTTTGGACCTCGAGTGGAGTATGTTGTACGTTGTTGGGGTTGGCTGCTCAAGGCGGACTGTCAACAGCTCCAAGGAGCCCGGAGGATGCTATGAGGATAACAAAAAATCTCCGCAATCTGTCATATGGAGCTAGACCGGCTGAAGTTAATTTGTTTCTTGTGGACTTCCGGCAACTGTCCGGTGGCTTTGTTCAGTTTTAGTAGACCATCAGAGGCGATGAGTGAGTTCTCAATTCCAAGAGCTTCTTTCGACATCTTGGGACTGACCGTCCGCGTGGTCACCCTTTTAAGCTTCAGAGGATGATGGTCAATACGGATATCCGACAAAACTTCTTCTCGTAAAGGGTTGTTGAAGGATGAAGCGGACAGTCTAATAAGGCTGAGCTTTCTGACACCGCTGGGAAAGTTTGATACCGACTTGATACGCATGTGCTGCAGAAGAAATGCATAGATAGGCACGATTGTATCAGTACTGATAGGATACGCCAAGCTAACATACACTGACGAGCTTTACATTTTATAATTGCCGTTGTAAAATGTGGTTATTTTGATTCTCTGAATGTGAGTAAGGAGTTCAAAGGCGAAAGTGTCATTCCTAGAATTAAGTTAATTAAGTGACTTTGTGGAATTCTTTGCTGGTAAAGTGACGCGTATAAGCCAAAACAGATTTCGGTGTTTATACGGTACTATTGATAGAATAAAGTAATAATGAAAAAACGTACAAACCTCAACAATGGATACCCTGGATAAAGAATTCCTTTGTTATTGTTCGAGCAGATCGAATTCCCAGCTCAAGGTCAGAATACAAAACTAGTTAATCAAAAGAACGCCGATCGCGCTCAAAAAAGGTTACAAACGGGGAAGGGGAATGTCAACAGGGGCCAAATGTGGAAGCACTTGAGAGGAGGGCGTGGAGAATTTCAAGCGTTGACCAGCTGGATACAACACCGCCCGCCAATTCTCCACGTCCGGCTCTTGTAAATGTTCTACGTGTTTGGAGGTATACGGCTGCTCTGACCCTCAAGTAGACAAATCTTTCTAACGTCCCTTTTTAAGAGACCGCCCGGCGTTCTAATATATACCGTCCTAACGAGCAAGAAGAATCCGTCGTAGAGACCTGATCATTCGTTCCCAGATGCCTCCCCGATGGTTGGCAGTAGGTGGGTTAAAATGCCACTGTATCTCTAGAGTAAGCAGTTGGTCCGACACTCTCTTTTGGTCCCAATTGTGTAAGTCCTTTCGGAGTTCTGCTACCGCTCCAACAAAATTGGTTCCGTTGTCACTGTAGATGTCAGTGGGACGTCCGCGTCTACTCACGAATCTCATCAGACACTGAACAAAAGAATTCGTGGTCAGGCTGGCGGCAATCTCAAGATGAACGGCTCTCGTCTGTAAGCAGCTAAACATACAACCATAGCGTTCCTCCGAAGATCGTCCGCGTTTGACCATCAACGGACCAAAATAGTCCACCCCAGCGCACTTGAAAGGATGCGAACCGACTTCTTTTCTATTTAAGGGAAGCGGGGACATAATCTGCCCCTGAAGTTGTCGAAATTTACGTCTGCAAAGTAAACATCTACCGATGACACGTTTGACAGAAGCGGTTCCTTTTAGAATCCAGAACTTTTGACGGATTGCACCTAGAACTTGGGCTGTCCCACAATGGCCTTCCAATTCATGAAAGTAATGTATGATTAATTCCATCACGGGATGATTTTATGGGAGGATTGACGGGTGTTTTAACGATTCACAAAAATTTGAGCAGTTCAGGCGACCACCAACGCACATTACTCCTTCAATCAAAACCGGACATAACTTTCTCAGGCCAATATTTCTCACGGACTTTCTTTTCTGGCAATCTGCTGATGTAGACTGCAGAATATCCAATTCGGCTGAAAAGTGTTTCCTTTGTATAAGCTTTATCAAGTTAATGCTAGCTTGGCGCATTTCCGATACTCGGATAGGACCCAACATCAGCGTCTCCTTAGGTGCCTTGCCAGTGGTGACTCTGACGTACTGCATGAAACGCAGGAGCCAGACCACAGCCCTTTGTAGCCTTGTCCAACTTGAAAAACGCATAACTAATTCGTCTAAACCATCACATTGATTTAATACATGAACTTGGGCTGCTGTCCTCTTGAATTCCAAGTCTTCAGGTTGTCCTACGGGAGGTTGTACAAACCATTCGCCTTCAGGTTGAACTAAAAATTCCGGACCGTCCAACCATCTATGTACCAGCGCAAAGTTGCACGTACCTCGAGAAGCAATGTCTGCTGGGTTGACGTCCGAACTCACGTATCTCCACTGAGAGGTCGCAGACAGATCATGTATAACCGTCAGTCGGTTGGCCACAAATGTGCAGAACCTGGTTGATTCATTGTGTATATAATAAAGGACTATCATAGAATCGGTCCAGAACGTTATTGTCTGGAAGTATCTATCGGTGCTTGAGCGGATGAGATCAGCCACGCGCACAGCCAGAGTAGCAGCTGCCAACTCTAAACGTGATATAGAGACGGCTTTGAGGGGAGCAACACGGGCTTTCGAATAAACGAGTGAACAATGTAAATTTCCTGTGTCGTTAATAAAGCGAGCATATGCTACTGCACTGTATGCTACTTCCGAGGCATCGCAAAACACGTGCAGTTCGGCTCGCATCGGATCGCTGATATCTTTGGGCTTTAGACATCAACCCAGCTGAAAAGTCTTCAGGCTGCGTAAATTAGAGATTCAGTTTTCCCAACGAGAGCTCTCGATGCCAGATAGTTTTTCATCCCAATTCAGTCCGTTATTGCATAGGGATTGCAGTAAACACTTCCCTGGTATCAGCCAAGGCGAAACGAAGCCTAGAGGGCCATAAAGTGAGGACAAACAGGACAAAATACCCCTACGAGTGGACCGTTTTGCGGGCATATTGAAACTTATCATCAGAATATCGGAATGCCTATCCCACTGCAACCCCAAAGTTCGTTCAGTAGGTAGGGGGTTGACGGCAATATCTCGCATACCAGAAGAACGTTCAGTCGCACTAACGACCGAGAGTATACGCCGGTCATTAGAAGCCCAGTTTCGCATACGAAAGCCGCCTTGAGAGAGAAGTTTACAAATTTCGTCCACAAAACGTTTGGCTGAATCGACATCACATAACGAGACTAGACAATCATCAACGTATATACTCTGGTGAATCGCTCTGCAAGTTGATGAAGAGTAAGATGAACCGAAATCTCCAACAGTTTTTTGCAACGCAAAGGTGGCACAAAAGGTCGAAGAAGTCAATCCGAATGGGTGAGATGTCCACTGAAACTCAATTGGCTCTCCTTCAAGGTCGTCATTTTCCCACCACAAAAATTTCAGTGCAGGTCGATCAATCGGGTTCACTTTCACTTGCAAGAACATTTCCTATATATCCCCTACCACTGCAATACGCTCAAGTCGGAAACCCAACAACACACTTACTAGCTTAACTTTAAGGTCAGGTCCTTGGTATAGATTATCATTCAGAGACACGCCCTGACAATTGGCAGCACAGTCAAATACAACAGGAATTTTTTCTGGTTTTCGGGGGTTGACAACGGAGGGGGTGTGGTAAGTACCAGTGTCTCGTAACTGGGAACGCTTTGTTGCCGTCAACTCGCTCAATGTATCCCTTCTCCATGTACGAACGGAATGTTTGCTCATATTTCCGAAGTAATTCGGGATCTCGACCCAACTTACTCTTGAGATGGATTAGTCGTTTACACGTCAACTGAAAATTGTTCGGTAAATTCAGCGTACTGTTTCGCCAAGGGAGTGGCAGTGGTAATGCCCTTTTATGATTGTAACGGAAGATCGCACAATAGCCAGTGCCCGTTTGTCCTCAAATGAGTGACTCGCAGTCGTTGTTGAAGTGTCCGTAAACTCCGAGTCGTATAGCTTCCTAATGCTGTGCGTCACGTCCTTTTCTTGATTTAAAATGCAGTGACAGACAGCGTTCTGTTTTGGCCTGCCACGTGAAGACCCAAGCAGCATCCAGCCCAGCAGTGTTTTAACGGCGAACGGCTCCCTTTTGCCACCCAGACGTTGGTCGAGTACCCAATGAGCTTCCACGATATCATTCCCAATGAGTATGTCAACCTCGCAATCAGTGAGCTCGTGGAACATTATATCGCTCAGGTGTGGCCACGAAGAGGCTATCCTTTTAATTGTCGATTCTGCACGCAGTGGCAAGTCTTCGACTACCAAAGCCCTTTCAACCTCAACTGACTCGGTTCCATTCATGGGCAGCACCCTTAGACTTCTGACTTCCGAGTTGCATTTGACTGAACCGCTTAAGGTGTTTATTGTCAATGTTGCTGGCGTTGTTAACACGCCATTTCCGACAAGAAGCTTTCGTTTAATCAGAGTGACATCCGAGCCACTGGCCAAAAATGCGTAAGTTTCGACGTTTCCTGTCGGAGTTGCCAACTTGACAGGAATAACCCCCAGTCGTGATGGTACATGCGTAATTCCAGTCAGGGCACAAAGCCCTTCATCATGCAATGTTTGTTGATTATTTTCCGACGATATTACATGCAAAGGCGTATGATGTCGTTTTTTTGCACCCGGAATGACCGCAAAGTTCTCTGGAACTGCACACCTTGGCAAAATGCGTATTACCAAGACAAACAAAACACGCTTTGTGTTGTCGCGGACAATTCCATCGACCTGCGACACCCATTGCAATTAAACGTGGGCAATTTGCCACTTCATGTGCATTAGAACATATGTAACATGGCCGTTGATCTGGTTCGACACTCGAAATGGCAAAATTGTTAGGGTTCTCCCGTTTTTGATGTTGGGCCGTGGCAGTAAAAGGCTGTTGAGAGCGCTTGCCATCCCCATCTCGAGATATTTGTCCGAAACGACTTCTTGCTATCCTAGCTCGAGTATTTACGAATTCCATGAGGTCTGCAAAATCCGGATCTCTACCATTCATAGATATTTTAACAGCAACTTCAGCCCATTGAATCTGCATAAAAAACAGCAAACAGCGCACTATTCGCTCTAGGACATTCAGCGATTGTAGGTCGGAAACGTAGTTCATTTGCGTGAGCGCTATTTCACAACTTCTCATTTTTATGCACAAATCTGAAAGTGCCTTCGCAGTCTGGTTAACTTGGCGTGCCTGTCTGAAAACACCGTCCAGAAGAGCATTAGCCACTACATGTGGCTGGCCAAATAAGCTGCTCAATATTTCCCGAGCTCTTGAATAAGCCGAAGGTGAGGGAAGCATGACGCATTCTTCTATGGCCGCTCTCGCATCCCCTCTGCAATAGTGAATCAAGTACAGCAGCCTCTGTCCAGCATCTTCAACTTTGCTCTCTACGTACACTTCAAACTGTCGTATAAACTTCCAATAATGAACTGGGTTCCCGTCAAACCATGACAACTCAACCTTGGGCAGTTCTAAACTGGCAGCTGGCAGGCTCCTAGCGCTTGCTTTGGGCATATCAACATTCTCACGTTGGCAATGATTACTCTCTTCAGGAGAAATTTCATCCAATGTGCATTGTTTCAAATATTCTGAGACATGCGCGACGGAATCCACGGGTTGACGGTCGTCATCGGACATCTCTTCATTGGTCTCTACCTCTATCCTTGCTAGCTCTGTCCTTTTTTCTGCGTCAAAAATAGCCCGTTGGAGTTCGACCTCACGTTTAACTCGCCTCTCTTCTATTTCGGCTATTTTTAAAGCTCTAACTGTTTTACTAGAGCTACGACTACTAATAGAAACGTTCTTACAAGAGCCGGACTGTACGTCTTTCTTCAGCTCTCCTTGTCCTTCGAAGGCACCTGGTTTGTCTAGTCCGAGAGACTGTTGCGTACCGTCCGATTCATTCTTCATGGAACGCGTCTGCATTTGATGAAATTAATTTCCTCCAATTTCTGGTAGGATGTTGAGTACTGTGGAATTCTTTGCCGGCAAAGTGACGCGTATAAGCCAAAACAGATTTCGGTGTTTATACGGTACTATTGATAGAATAAATTAATAATGAAAAAACGTACAAACCTCAACAATGGATACCCTGGACAAAGAATTCCTTTGTTATTGTTCGAGCAGATCGAATTCCCAGCTCAAGGTCAGAATACAAAACTAGTTAATCAAAAGAACGCCGATCGCGCTCAAAAAAGGTTACAAACGGGGAAGGGGAATGTCAATAGGGGCCAAATGTGGAAGCACTTGAGAGGAGGGCGTGGAGAATTTCAAGCGTTGACCAGCTGGATACAACAGACTTATAAGTAACACCGAAAGCTCTTACTGCTATCTGCGAAAGGAGGGTCGTTGGAGTTTTGAGCATTGCCATATGAATTTAGTAGGCCTATGTTCTCTAGCCCACGCTTCAGTGCGACAAAAGAAATCAGTATAAAAACAAACAGCGACTGTGGCTACAATATGTCGGGCTTAAATGTCCAAAATATTTGCCGGATATAAGAAACCGCTCAATGGATGCCGCAATCAGATGCGAATTTTTAGTACTCCCTCAAGTCGTAAGCTAGGAGAATAAGATATTGCATACATTCGGGTAACTCCGCAGCAGGACGCAGAGAAGGGTCGCAATTCTGCATCAAGTGGATGCATTTGTCAGAGAACTACCGCATGTACCACAAAAAGGTAAAGGTCTATTCACATTATTTCAGTCGGCATTTCCGTTGGAACCACAGTAGTCAACTTAGATAATAAAACGGAACTGAAATCTGTCATCTTCGTTACCATCTCCTTTTCTGTCCAAAGGAGCAATCTGGCTGTCGGTAGAATTAAACCAAGCACACACGCTCTACTGGATACAAAACCTGGACTGATTCTGAAAGAATGTTACATAGAGGCGAATGTCCTCCATTTAATTCTCCCAAATTTTTCATTGGCACAGGTAAATATCGAAATGATGTATTCAGCGGGTAGGCTCGTACAAATTTCTCATCACGAAATCATCGGTGGTCTGAAAGAAGCGTCAGACTATTATTTCGCAAGAGTGGAGGACTGCAGTCGTCCATCTACTCAACAGTGGCAAATTTCAGACCGGTCAGCCAATAGTTACAAAAGCAGTCATTTCAATCCTACTGAAACCATCTAGGTCACGTATTTATTTTCATATTGATTTTTTATCCCCAGTACCCTCTCGGGTGTTCAAAACGATGCATGCTATTCGCAGACACATTGAAATGAACTGAATTCCATACGCAAATGCCTACATGAAACCGGTTGATCGTGAGCTAATTGAATTCGCAATAAGCTACTGGACCTCACACTCGATCTCCCTCTGGCGCAACATGTGAAGGTACCAACAAGATTTCGAGAGAACCAGAGAGCAAATTGTCTAGACCTAGTTTTCACTAAAGACTTCTCTAATATCGACGAAGTGTATTCCAATGCACCTCTCGGGTAAAGTGACCATACTACGCTTCTTTGGGATTACTCGCTCTTCTCTAAACGCCAGAAGAGAACAGAGGGCCAACCTAATATATGGAAGGCAGATTTAAATATGATGAAGAACAAATTGCTGTCCGTGAATTGGGACCAAATACTCAGGGGAGATCCGGAGGACGACTGGAGATCTTTTAAAACGATTTCACTCGATCTGATTAGGCGCTGTTGTCCACCTAAAGTACAAAAAACAACTAGTCGACCTGCTTGGTTAACTAGGGACCTAAATAGGCAGTTACGGAAGAAAAGCAAAAGATGGAAAATATTCAGGGAAACTACGTCACCAGCGCATTTCGAAGAATTTCGTCGTCAACGAAATGCCGTCAAAAAATAAATCCGTCAGGCACGGAAGGAGTATGAATCCAAAATTATCCCACAGGCTGAACAGAAACCTAAGATTTTATTTCACTATCTGAACGGTAGACTGAAAAATAAGGACCCGGTCGCGGTGCTGAAGGATGATAATGGTGTAGAGATCATTGAGAACAACGAGAAAGCCGAACACTTAGGACAGTATTTTGCCTCCGTTTTTACTAGAGAAACAGAGTTTCGCTGTCGCAGTGCCGGCAATGCTCTTGAGACTGTTGGTCCCGTGCTTGACTCCATACTCTTCCCGGCAGCTGCCGTGGAAAGGGAGCTGAAAAATCTCAAAGAAGCAAAGTCCTCGGGTCCGGACAATATACCGGCCAAATTCTTGAAGGAACTGGCGAATGAACTTTCCAAACCACTGGCGCACATCTTCCGCTCGTCATTCGAATTAGGGAGGTTGCCATCGGAATGGAAGACAGCAAATATCTTTCCGATATACAAGGGTGGGGCTCGCACTAATGCTAACAATTACCGGCCTGTTAGTCTAACCTGCATCTGCTGTAAAATAATGGAGGCCATAGTTAAGAAAGCAACTATGGAGTTCCTGGAGCAGGGCCATTTAATCTCAGACCTGCAGCACGGCTTTAGACAGAACCGCTCGTGCCTTTCCAGTTTATTGCTCTCGACGGAGCAGTGGACTCGCGAACTGGACGAGGATTGTAGGGTTGATGTCATATACACAGACTTTAAGAAGGCGTTCGACAGCGTCCCACACAAACGCCTAATCTACAAACTTTCTGAAATTGGGATAAGAGGAAAGCTGCTGGCATGGATAACAGATTTTCTTACCGGGAGATCAAAAACCGTGTGCATTGAGGCCTCAAGGTCAACTCCTACTCCCGTTCTAAGCGGTGTATCCCAGGGCTCCGTCTTAGGGCCGTTGCTATTCCTGGTTTACATTAACGACTGCGTCGACGACCTGGGATGCAGCGCCATCATGTTTGCTGACGATGTTAAGCTGTGGAGACCCATCAGATCTGATGCAGACAGGTACACGCTTCAAGACACTCTCAACCGCCTGAGCAGTTGGTCAGTTCGCTGGCTCCTCAATTTTAATGTGGGCAAATGTGTGGTCCTGAGACTCCGCACCAGACGGACCAGTGAGGAGGACGATTCCTTTCAATACGTCCTTGGTGGTCAGCCCCTTTCAAATTTTGTGGAACAGAAAGACCTGGGAGTCCTAATGACCTCCTCGCTGAAACCATCTTCACAGTGTCAAAGGGCAGCCAAAAGTGCGATAAGGGTGTTATTTGCGCTGAGGCGAGGATTTGTGCAGATCGACAAGGAACTGTTCGGAAAAACCTATGGGGCATTCGTCCGGTCTCACTTAGAGTATGCGGTCCAGGCCTGGCGACCGTGGTTGAAGAAAGTTTATCAACGACTGGAAAGAGTACAGGCGATGGCTACGAAGATGGTCAAGAATCTTCATCATTTACCTTACGAAACCAGGCTGACCGAACTAAATCTGTTTCCTCTAAATTACAGGCAACTGCGAAGCGATCTCATTCAAACCTACAGGATTGTCAGAAGCCGTGAGTGTGCCCTAGACTTTGATGAATTTTTCGAATTGGCCCGGACTGACTGTCTGCGTGGTCATCCCTTCAAACTGCAGAGGAAGCGGGCTCATTCGGACGTCCGACGGAACGCCTTCTCTCACAGGGTCATCGGGGCATGGAATGGACTCCCTGATGCCGTCGTTCTTTCCGAAAGTGTCAACTCCTTTAAGTGCAGACTAGACGCTCACTTGTTGGGAACCTACTGTACATACAATAATGATTGTTTTAGCGGCGGCAGTTTGCGCCTAGCTCACACTTACCGCTAACTTCTTAACTTTTCGCATTTGCTGATGTAATTGATGACTTTATTTCTGTTTATCGATATGAATAGGGAGCTCAAGGGCGAAAGCCTCATTCCCTTAATAAACTGACTTAAACTGACTTAAACACGAAAATATGAGCTAGTATCATAAGAAAGTTGTTCTTAACCCCAGGCCCTTTTGGTAAACTTTACCATTTCGCTTGTGCCTCTGGAATGCAGAGGTATCATCTCACCAGAATATAATAATGTTTTCATTTGATTCAAACAGACAATTTGGAAGGCAATGAGGACTGTGGCACATAAAATATTAGATGGTCAACACAGTGGCAACATAAAAAAACAATGGTCAGCAAAACAAGTATTATCGACCACTACGCCAGAAGCGCTTACATCGTGTTTATTGATAAAATGCTTGCGTCTATATTCTGCGACTTGCAGTAGTCTCTATTGTTTTGGACTTGTACTGGAGCACAATTCCTAATTAGTCTTAATTCACCTTTGAAACACTTTTGATAATAGCAGTGATCCACATGATGACTTTTTCTCAAATGCTTATTACATTCCTAGATCAGTCTTCGTTAAGCCTATGACATAGATTTAAATCCACCTAGGAATTTTAAGGAAAAAGAACATTAGAATATTCTGGCGATGGGATAGTCCTAATCGTCTCTTCTAATCTGGACGGCAGACTTGATATATCATCCAACAAAGAGATGAGGAAATTCCAACGTCAGAGCCATTTATTTAGGTTTAAAGTACTTGTTTGATAAAAGGAGAGGCCGAAGGGAGATTAGCTCCGGTTTTCCGCTTAACAAGTCTGCCTTGGAAATTAATCTTGTTAAGTTACATACCTATTGCTTTGACGAGGTAAAGTGCGTCAAACTTGAAAACCTTACATATTCTCGGTAAGGCCTTTCCTATCTTCGTGGTTCAGGGTGGATGTTCTATCGGTCTCATCTCTCTTTCCATAATCTGTCAGTAAAAATCAACATCTACTATTTAGTCTTTCAAATTTCAAAATTATGGTGCTGTTTGAATCATTTTTGGGTTGCTCACCGCGAAAACTGTTTGCAAGGACATATTCATTACAAGATCTTCTTTCCCTTCATTCAGAACATGTACTCTAGGTTAAAAACTTTAAAGGTTTTTTGCCTCTAATCTGTCTTCCTGTTCTACTGAGTACTATTAGCTATGTGGCAGACAATTGAACAGATTACCCGTTTATTTATTGTTGTTGGAATTACTCAGCACAATTCCATCCAGGGCTTTGGCACTCCGACATTACCTGCCCCATTGTCTTTGTTTTTGTCAACATTTAATGTTTTGACGTCATTTTACCAGTTTAAAAACCGTTCTGCTTCGCCGTTTTTTGTCAGCAAGGCAATGGTTTTCCAACTGGTGGTTAACCACCGTACAATCCAAACCGCATCGTTCACTGTTGCACAGTTCATCCTTAAAAACTCAGGATTTGTTTAGGCCTTCTTTATTGTTATCATTACAAAATATGTGTCCTAACTTCTTAGTAACGCCGATTCATTATGGCATGGCAACTTGGTCGCGTAGACATTTGCTTTGCTCATCCTGGACTATTTCGCCTCGACGTAGAGAGCATGAGTTCTGCGTATTTCTCCTGTAAACCTGCTCTGAAATATAAAAGCTCCCTGTTGTGTTCTCATCCATCTTTATTGGCATTTTCTTCTTTGCCTTAAATTAGACAGGGCTTAATGCTGTTCTGTCTTCATTCAGTTTTCAAAAGCTTATACTTTGGCCCGAGAGCATCCTCCAAATCGTGACCTAATCGGTTCAGAAGCATCGAATATATGCCTGACACTAAGGCCTGCAAAATTTAGTGAAATGTTTTGGGTAATCCGAAGGTTAATTTTAAGCCTACCAATCCAGAACAACAGATGTCATCGCGCTTCGGCCGATGCTAGTCTTCTGATGTGTCCTTACAGAGGATTGGGTTATTTGACGCCCTGCTGTTAGTGTGCGGTTTGCTACGTACTGCTGCAACCCCTGACAGCCTTTTAATGGTCACTACTTTAGGCGTTAGTTGTTCATCTTCTACGGGTGCTTTGTTACCCCACTCCCTCTTCCCGATTTCAGATGCTTTGTATTTCCGTTTCATGCCGACTGCTGCATATCGCGCTTATTTTAGCCCATTTCGAGGTTTGCCTCACGGCATCTCCGTTATCATCTCCTTGATAGCAATATGCTGGTCGAAGAAGAGTTTTCTTGCTCCGATGATGCTTTTGAAGGAGAAGAACACGACGAAGACCTGGATATAATGCCAGAAGCCTATCGTCAACAAGTTATCTTGTACAGGAACTTCGGGACCCTAAGCACACGCCCTAGCATGACCAAACAAAAAGTTCGTACCTGTTATTAAATGTTATTTAAAATAGTCCCGCAGACGCCGCTGGACTCAGCGCGACATGACGAACGCTTACAATGCTGTAAAGTACCAAGGTATGTCTCTTCGTGGTGCCGCAACCGCCTTCAATGTCCCTGAATCAACTCTTCGTGACCGAGTGCATGGACGCGTCAGCCTCGAGTGTTCGCGACCAGGTCCACCCACGTTTTTCACCTTTGAAGAGGAGAAAAAGATGGTCGATCACATTCTGTTCATGAGCAAAATTGGATATCCGTACACACGGAACCAGGTGTGCATTGGGTTCATGTTTTGCATTCTCAGTATTTTCCTTTCGAATTCGACAGCAGTCAGTACAAGCAATTTAGTAGAGACAGCGTGGCAAATTGGCATATTTTTATCCTGTCGATTTTAGGAGGTAGCTAGCCTAGCATACGACATTGTTGCATTCGTATGCCTGACCCAGGATTTCCTTCTGATTGATACTCCGAATGCAAACTGCAACTTAATCTCTGTGCATTTTATTGGATAGTCGTTCCAGTCCACGATTGTTCGAATTATACCTTTTCCCACGCTAACGACCGACCCTAATATCACGTCTATTTAACAACAACCGTTGGGGTTTATTTAAAGTTTTCGAGTAAAAGCATGACATTAAAATGTGAGCATATTTGACACCGCGGGGACCCACAAGCACCGGTGCCATAGCCCTGGAGACCCAGATATAATCTATGGGTCCATTTTATGTGTGAGGAAAATTTCAGAATTACAAGGAAACGAAATGTTTTTCTGCTGTCAGGCTACAGAAGACTCACTAAGGTACTGTGTGAAAACTTATCTTGCAATGACCGGTCTTACTTGAACGACCTAGACTTGCTAAATCGAACTGATACGCCACACCAACAACAACTTAGAGAGTCACCCTACGGGCCGAATCGCTGCCTGAAAAACAGGAGAAGCCTTGTCAGCAACTATGCAGCTCTGCAACCATTACCAAGTCACAATGAACTGAGCCACGAGTATTAACAACATGAACAGAGACTAATGACAACTAAAAGTTTGATAACAAGAGGCGCGCTTTCCCACTTTTCCTCCTCATGTCGCTCTCTTTGCTTTTGCCTACATTCATAGCGTAGTATTGGCATCGCAGGCGACACTTTCATTTGCAAGATGTGACTATCATCCGCAAGCAGTTCCAGAACAGTCCTTCACCACAATTGGTCAGGGAAGGGTGGAGTCGCTCGACTTTGTTCTCTGGAATACAGATTTCTGAGTTTACTGACACTTCCATGCCGTATTTTATCAGTTGCATCTGCCTACCGCCTCCTGGTTTAACGTTCAATGATGGCTTAAGTCACTAAAATTCTGTCTCAGGTTCATGGCTGTTTGGTTTTACTCACTTGTCCTGTGCAATCCTGTGATGCTCGGCCGAATGGGCGACCTTGGAATCCAACGAATGAATTTAGTATAATTGCTCAGCTCTGAAGTTCTTCCTGGTCTTTATGTTTGTTCCCATTACTTGCTCTGGTAGTATTTACGATCTTTTTAAGTGACTAAATGCCTATTTTTCAAGATGCTTTGTTTCCAATGCATCTAGTGAAGCTCCTTAGCGAGGCGCACTTCCTATTTTCTCAATCTTATTCTGTTCCTTCTTTTGTAACTTAAGGTTGTGGAGTTGGCTGGTGATATGACAAAAGCAGTCGGTCGAATCGCACCTTTCAAATACTTGAACCCAAGTCAGGCATGGTTTTACGCCTTCCTAAATCGGTGGCCCGATTTGAAGAATTTCTTGTTTGGACCCCGAAGCAATTGGAAATCGAAGGGCGTTTCTGGGGATGCAATTCAAGCCTATTTCGAGCAGCTTGACAAGGTAAATAATCCACATTATGCTGCATGTTTGTCAAAACGTTTTATCACCCCAATGAAAAACGTGCCGATAATGGTAAATCTCTTACTACGTGCAAATGTACTTTACCTGCTAATCAAAGTAGCAATGTTATTTTATTATATTTTCCGTGTCGTCCTCCGGGTCAACCTTTTTACACTTATCTGCTTCCTACCGATCCCTTTTCGACTCCCGCACCGCACAACTTAATATCTCCACGCTACTTTCGTTTGTTTCTGTTTTACTTTACCTGGCGCTCCCCTTGCCGATTAAAAGTTACTGTTACTGTGCACCTACTATTGCTTTTTTGATTTAAACGAGCAGCTAGCGAATCCAAAATTGACTGGCTAGGACAGCTCCTTCTCCTACACAATGTAACACTCGCATCGATAGACTGTTGAAAGTTCTGCTGCGTCCTTTTTGTGAATCACATTGCTTTGCGGTCCGTCCTTTAAAAGTCCGACCAGGCCACAATATTCCTGCTCCAAACCCGCTGCCTATGCTTACCATAGGTTGGATTTTTTATTTTGTTTGGGCCAAGGCAACCAAATTACGAAGGAGACTGTATGAAAAGATATTTTTATTGAAATTAGTTTAACAAGAGTTAGCTAACGCTAGAGCTGGCCTTTAGTACTCTTATCGAAATTGCCCCAATTTCAGGTCCTCACGAAGTATGGAATCAAGGACAAGCCTGAGCATATGTGGATTGTCGATGAAGTTAGTATAAGTTGTGAAAATCAACCACCCCGCATTCTTCCCATTGGAATTCAGCGTTCTCAGTCGGCAAGCTACTGGAATCCTACTGTGGCGATGATTGGTGCGGCAAGCGCGGCAGGCGAGAAGATTCCCCCATTTCTCATATATAGGGGCGAATCCATAACAAGTAAACTTTTTAGTACTTCTTTTTATTACCCATAACTCTTTAACGTCTGTCTTCCATTCAACAAGAGCCTTTTCTGAACTGGGAAAATACAACTGCCGTCTTTCCGTTAATAATGCTCTGTTGATTAGGCGTGTCCTCATCCTAACCTCTTGGCTTGCCTTAGTTCTCCGTACCTGATCTTGCATAACATCTAATCAGTTAAAGGCCTGTCTCGTCTGTTCGACCATCCATAGGTCATGTCCCTAGCATATCTAGCAGAGAACCACATGTTCTGACGTTAATACCAGTAGGAATTATCAACATTTTCCGAATTCTCAATTTTAAAATCGGGAAGTGTTGCTTTGTCTCCATCTTGAACTTAAATGGGGGCCAGTTGTGCACTTTATCAAGGAATCTTCTAATTGAATTGCTTTTACGTTTCCCTTAATGCCTCGTTAGTGCTGTCCAATGTATCCCCCTATCATTTGCCTGCGCTTTTCCTGCATCCTTTTCATCGGATTTAAAGAGCTTAAACGTGACTCTATAAAGGCATTTGTGCAGAGGGGTAGTTTGGCTCTAGTTTCGTTCGGGACCGACTGATGGGTCTTAAGTAATGCTCGTTTAATCGCATGACTCTCATTTTCGTTTAAGGTGCATACCCCTTAGCTCACTCAGATGCATTAGGTCCGTGACCTATCCTTGACTACGCTACCCATACCAAAGCCGTTATCTTCGTCTGTAGGCCGCAAAATATCGATTCAAGAAGTCTTAGGATGCCGTTGGTCCCAACGGTTTTGTCATAAACCCAATTGGAAGTTTCATGGAGACACTGGAATTATTGGTCTACATCGTATCCATTAAGGCCTACTCAACGACGCTGTGCCTTTTTACTTGTCGGGCACCCACCCTGCATATTTATGATAAGATTTAGGCTGGCCATGCCTACGTCGCCCATGTTTCCTTAGTCCGGGATTGTCTCAGTCAAATAGGTTTGGGTTGGCGAAATTAGAATAATCTGTTTACTGAGCATTTATACCGTTGTTCGGACAATCAGGAGTGCTTGCACTCCATATTGTCAGGCCTTTTGACGCGCGCCACTGTGCATATATATGGAGACGCAATTTTTGATCCGCACCGCACTTGTTAGTAACACACAAGACTGCTTGATCCTACTTAAATTGGAATGGGATGCTGTGCCGGTGTTCGCTGTGCTATGTCTTACTTTGGTGTTTGTCTCAACATCTCTTTCCGACTTATAGGGTTGCATGTTTATTGCCCTCGTGGCCTTAGTTATAGAGTTATTTTCCATTAGCTGGGCCGTTCTGCTCGCACATACGACCACGCACCAATGCCTACCGTCAAAAACGCATGATTTTCTTTCGTTTCGCTTTGTTGATTATCATAAGCTTCAGTCAAAGATAGTCTGAGGGAGGGACAGGGGCAACAGTGCACTCTGGAAGTTGACGGTATTTTCAAAGTAGCGAGCATAGATTTGAACCCTGAATGTGGCGTTGAAAGCCCAAAATCCCACGAAATAATTGTTTCTTTTGTACTCCAGCAAAAATGATGGAGGGAGCTGTGCGGGGCACCAAATTTGCCAATTCCCCCTCTGCTTGGGTGAATTCAGACGCATTCATTCAATGGTTTTTGAAACACTTCCGACCAATCGTCTCTAAGAGACCTCTCATACTGCTCTACGATGGACATCTACAGTTCGTCAGTGTCCGGGTCCTGGAGCGTGCACGGGAAGATGGCGTACTTCTCTTCCCCTTACCACCTCACCCAGCCTACAACCATTGCGTGGAAAATACCTGTTTTGTCGCATTTCAGGCAAGTTTTCGTCTCACTTTACGTTCTCGCTCGTTTCCAGATGTACGTTTCCTCTTACTTTACTATTCTGTCCTTTTAGCACTGCTTCGAAAAACGTCAAGATCGGTTTTTCGAGAAGCACAGCGATCAACCCCTGGTGAAACTCAACGTAGCTCCTGTCCTTACTCACGCATATGAGAGGGCGTTGAATTCCGCCAATATGGTTGCTCTCTTCGAGAAGCTCGGCGTGTGCCCATTCAACAATCTGGCCACCTCCATTGGCACCTACCTCCACATAGTAAGTTAGATATTACCACTGACCACTCAACTTTGTGTGTGAACTTGGAAAATTAACTTCGGTCGGATACGTGAATATGGACTCCCCTCTCCCAGTACTGACAGTTTGACCGTTGTGCCCGACGATGTCCACCGTGCACTCCACAACAAGGTTAAGCAGGCACAGTGACTTGCTCGTGAATTGGTCTATAGTGAGGGTAGACTTGTGAGGTATCTACCGCACTCTCCGCCCTATCTTGTCCCGGTTTCAAGAAACAGTAAAGAAGACCGAAGGCAGGAGAAGGAGCAGATGACTGGCGCGGCCGAACCCGCATCTAGGCTTACCACCACATCCTCTGGTCCACAAAAAAACACTTGACCAGGATTTTTGACCAACAACAACACCCCAACAGGGGGTCAGAAGGACGAGGAAGACTGGGCAGCCATGCCGGCGACCTATATATCCAGGGGGAGCGCAAGCGCATCTACCGACAGGGGAACCAGGTGCCAGAGACCTGTCAGCGCACACCAGGCTGCGCGGGCCATAGTTTGCGCTCACAATTCCTGAGACCCAGAAGGGTGACACGCAGTCCTGCCCTGAGCCTGGGACAATATCCTTCGGAGGCGGGGTAATCAGTCAGTCATCGACTGAGAGACGCTACCCCTATGAACACACATCACACATTTTTGAGGGTGCCAGAGGTTACGTTACGGAGCAGCCGTGGCAGCCTAATTCTTAGCCCACCAGTCCGTTACTCCACACAAACACAACTGGGCTGGCCGCGTGGACTGAGTGGAGGCGTAAGTCGGCAGCCTTCCTAGCCACGGCGTTTGGCACACCGTAATAGTCTCAGACTCGGATCACACGCGCAGCAGAGGAGCCACGCGGAGAAGGAGCCGAGAAGCACACTTCCCACTTGCGTGGGAAGGGGCAATTGAGTTCTTGTGTTGTGTGGTGATGGGTGATGTTGTATGGTGCAGGTGCTGGTGAGGGAAGGTGTGATGGTGTGGTATAGTCGGTGGTTGTCTACCGCAGGTTTTCACGAATGCGCATTTGGCCTAATAGGCCCATGCGGTGGCTGTATGTGCGGAAGCAGTTAGGGCGGTCGCCCCATTGGTAGGGGAGTGCGTGATGTGGTGGTGGTCGTCGACGCAGCAGTTGGGGCAGGGCGGATAGTGTCGGTGATTGATATCGGCGGGACAGCTGCAGTGTGATCGGCGGTGGCGGGGGTGGCGTTCGGCGCGGGATTTGCAACTGGGACGAGAGTTGTGGAAGTAGACGTCGGGTTGTTGGCACATTACGTCCGAATGTGTCCGACGGGACCAATTCGCAGCGCGGGCATGTTGAAAGTGGTTGACGATCGGCATTGAGGAAGCGAGGCACTTGTGACTACAGTACTACAGGTGCCCTCGCACTAAGTCCCATGCGGTTTCTATTCCCGCGTTCTGAATTTAGCCTTAAACATCCTAGCCCCAGCAATAGCCTTCAAACCCAACCCCAACTCCTACTCCCCTGGAATTTAAGGCAAAACCACCTCTTATGTGGGGGGGGGGGCATATTCTCTTGCCCAACGGCAACTTTGTCCAATAAAAATTAGATCAAGTGATACATTCTTAAGTTCATTCTCTCCGAATTCGGTACTTTGCTCTGCGCTTGCGTTAATGATTGCACATTCTCTCCCGTAATTAAAACAAAATTAGTTATCAAACGAAAATAAGCCTTGTCCACTCTTCTTTTTCTATTATCACTGCTAACGCTCAGAGGACTTAAAACCAGTGACTGTAGACACCCTAGGTCATATTAGTTCTACGTTTGGTGTTTCGTTGCTACTGATTATTTGGCTAATGGGCTTGTCAGGTATCTCCATTTTTCATTAATTCAGGCTGACGACTACGATTCAGTGAATCCCGATTCAGATCCTGATGGTTTCCCTGACCAATGCAGCGGCGGTGGCGTCAATCCGCAATGGCCCGTTTCTAACATGAACGCTCTCGTCGAGCCTGACAGTGCGGTTTTCTCCATGCAGAATTACTGTACTCAGAGCCATCCGTCATCGTACGCTCCCACTGGTATCTTTTCGAATTCCAGACTGGGGCAAGCCGCTCCTCAGGTCATGCTTTCTTCGGGTTCTAGTCTCTTGAATCGAGATGGTGAGCTTCTTTCTTATTTTGCCTCTTCTATGTTTACTTTTTGTTACTGCTTCGAATCAATTTAAACCGCAGAGTCACCTGTGGGTCTTCTATGTTATTGTACAGAGTAAATGCATGTTATACTGACTTCTTGTCCTCGGAGTGCATTTAAAAGCAAGCTACGTCGTTCACTGAACCATACTTGAGGGTCCCTATATTCAGCCTTAAAGCTTCGGGCTAACTCGAACTGTTCCTGATGTAGTTGCTAGCCATTACTCAAATCACCTTCGACGTGCTCTTTCATCGCTTTGTGGGGCATTTTGGGTATGCAGTTTTACTCATCTGCTGTCCTACAAGTGAGGATAGAGCTCTAAACGGGAACGGACATTTGTATTGTACGCTTTGCCTTCAATTTGATTTTCCGCGAAGAGTTGTGGTCAGCGATCCACGTCCTCCTTGTCTTTTTCCGTAGTACTTCCAGATCATTAATTGTTTCCCATTGTGCAGCCGCTTGCGAGGGCTTCAGACCTGATTTTCAAGGCAGAACGGAAAATTAAATCTCTGTCCTGCCATCAGGATAGATCGGCAAACGCAACCTCCTTTGGACTTTGTATGCTCCCATCCTCTCCTGTGCCTCAATTGCAAAGCGTTAGACTTAAAAAGGTTCTGCTTCGAGCTCCTGATGTTCCTGAACATTGTCTCTATGTACAGTACTTAATGGTCATTCTTGAGTTTGCCGTAGCCGGAAACAACAATTAACTTGACCTGCTGAACGCTTTATTGAGCTTCATAACAATTTTCGTCGAGCATTGCGGTTTGGAACCATCGATTGCTTTATCTGCATTCCGTCCTGTCTGCATTCACTTTCCGTCTTTACCAGCTCCTCTGCCTTATTTGCAGCAAGAACGCACGAAGGGTGTTAGTCACGTCCACTGCCGACAATGTCACTTAGGAGCGTCTCTCCGTCTTCGAGGAATCCACATTATGCCTTATTTGGTATCCGCCAGTGGAAACGCCTGAATGTCGTTGAAACATGCAGTCGAAAAAGTGGAATGCCTCTCGAGCACTTACTCAGGAGTCCGTCACGATAGTGACACTTTTAGGCAGTATGAACGCTTTAAATTTGCGCTTCGTTTCAAAAGAGTTAGCGTAGGTTGCACGATATACCGTACCTGACGGCACAGGTACTAGCTAAAATCCCAGACACGTGCTTCGCCGACATTTGTCCAGCCCTTGGTCTCTTGTCAGCAGAGTAGTTAGTAATCGACTTCCCCCAGTCCTTAAACTCTTATTTTTCGTCAATTAAAAGAGAATCAGCGATTCGTCAAAAGGTTTGAGTCCCTGTCACCTCAGCCAAATCAGCGTCTTCACTCAACATCCATCAAGACAGAGGGCCAACCAACCCAGCAGTTCTCTCTTCCGCCGAGGTCTGGTGCCAACGGTCCGTGTTTATCAATTCGCCTACAGGGACCCGGGGCCGCCCTAATTCGCCCAGTGATTGGAAAATTGGAGCCGACCACAGAAGCGTTGACTCATCGGACGACTACTACCTGCAATTCCACTCTTTCACATCTCCCAGTAACTTCCCTCGCGCCATCCGTCCAGGTGAGCACAGCTGTCAATTTGCCGACAATATCACCTAATAATTGTCGCAGTGAGTTGAAGTTTTGATCGTTATGAGCGTCCCTTATTGGCCAACACATCGCGTGTGTACGCACTCTCTGTTTGCATCTTGTGTTAAGTGTTGATCACGTTTTATTTTTGTCTCAGACGCCTATCAATGAAACAAAGTTGGACACTGTAGAAACGGGAGATTTACAACCAATTGTGTCCGTCCAGACACCCAACAATATCGTTAGTGATTCCTCCACCGTGCAGTGCTATTCTACGGACTCTGGATTGCCAGCATCAATTGACGATATTCCCAACTGTCCTATGGTGAGGCATATGGTGCTTGATGATGGCGAGATGATAGAGGGCCATTTTATGGACCCAGAAGCTACCGCCGAGATCGTTGACGATATTGAGGAGGGTGATGCTCCTGGTGTGTGCGCTGTCTGCGGTCAGATGGAACCACCAGGCTTTGCTAGTCAACAATTATCGGGCAGTACAGATGATTGCCAGGTACACTTGCTATCCATAATCTCACTTTAATAATAAAGGCTGACTATGCCTTGCGCCATTCATGAAATTTAGTTTTCATCTTCATGCCTTGCGTCTATTTTCCATTCCCTAGGTTGTCGACTGGGCTTACTGTGACTACTGCAATCGATGGGTTCATCTGAACAACCAATGCAGCCGAGATGCTGTTATTGGAGACAATGCTTTCATGTGCGCACTATGCCACTACGACAGTGAGGACAAAGGTCAAACTTTAGGATCTGGAGAAATTGCGTGTTCTCTGGCCGATTCTTTCGTTCCTGTCTACTCCGCGACCTGACCTGTTCGTCTCATCTCCAAACACACCCGACAGAATTAAGTTATAGCGGTCTGACGTTGTCTGGGATTGCTCCCTACGAAGCATATAGACTCCTCGCGCTTTCATTCAATAGGTCTTCTACACAGCGTTCCAATCACTGTGACGGTCCATTGGAGCTACTCAATTAGTGTATATACAGAACCTGTTTACATTGTCTATTTTATTATCAGCCCAAATATGTGCTAGACTTTTCTGCCACAGATTCCCGCCTACAGTTGTCGCAAAAAGCCAGAACAAGTGTTTTCAAGGTGCGTCGCAGTTTGCGCGAACGAAATTCTTGCTTGTTCATTTGCAGAGCTTATGCACACACTATCACTCCTTATCTGCGGCAACTCATGTTTGTATGAATGCTTTACAGTGTTTTGTTTCCCCCGAAACCAATCAAGATTTTCGATGGACTTGTTCAAATACACGTACTCTTCGTCTGTTTTCTTTTTCTTGCATTGTATCCCTTTGTATCGTGACACCAAACTTCTTCATGCATTTAGTATCATAAATATATAGGTGGGAAGCTACTAATTGCCGTAATTTTGTGCCCCACGAATATCTTTTGTAGGGATGAGCCCAGCAGTTGAAGTGCCTCCTTGAGTCAGTCATGGCTTGTTTATGCAGATTGGTGACTGGATTAACGTCGGATCCGTTTGACTTTTTGCACCTTCGCCATAACTACCCAGTTGCATCTTTTTATCAGCTTACTCCTTGCACGGCGTGAAATTGGTTCGACTACATGGGTTAACCTGCACCGAACCACAAAAGCTGGTGGGTAACTGCCGGTGACCCTTGTCTTATTCGCTTTAGGGTCACTTATTTCCAGAGGATGGTCAAACTCGCGCGTTGCCACGCCTGTTAGGTTAGAAGTATTTCAGTGCGAGGTAGTGCAGCGCGTCAATAGCGAGAAGTGTCATCGCGTGCTGGCATGCTGTGGTCTCTGAGCGCAGGTCTCGGTGCGCATGAAAATGCGTCAGCGTTGATGTACTCCGGCTATGCGCTTTCTCTGTATAGAATTATTGTCCAGTTCAGGTGTAGTTTTAGCACCAGATCGTTAATTATCAAGCTGGTCTTCCCGGCAGCAGCCGAAGTAAAGTGCTCGCTTCGTGCGCACCCTTGTGGGCGCACGTGTGTGCTGAACTGGACGTCCTGCCGCTGCCGTTGCACTAGTAGACGTCAAACCACGTGACAACCAATTACCCGACACGTGCACATTCAAGCGTATCGGCACCGGCTGTCAGGGTTGAGATGCGCTTAGCGTTCTTGTGGGAGGGGTGGGGGAGTCGACGCGGCGGTCTTTCTTCGTATGCTCCACTCACTCAAATCTGCCTTTCAAAGTGCGTGGGCTAACTTTGTTGGGAAGGGGCGACTTATGTCCCTCGGGTGATCAGGACGGCTAGTAATGCAAGACCTTACTTCCGAGTGGGCCCATCGCGAAAAAAAGTAGTGATAGCAAGTCTTTCCCGCGCTAATTCCAAAGGTGGGTAAATGCCACATGTGGCGCTAGGCTTAAATCGTGGGTGTTTAACGTGTTGCTTTTTTGGTTACTTTGGCTCGCACGCAGATTTCTTACTTCAACATCAGTCTGCTGTTATCAATTTCTTTTACCTTGTAGTTTTTTATAGCATGGAGATGTTTCATACTTCTCAGTTCGATTTAACGCAGGTTTGGGGTCATCTCCATCGATCTGCCGGCCCCAAAGGAACTCTCCAGGAGGGTAAAGGGGTTCGGGTTTATATGCCATCGCCACTTAGCCAAGCGTACCCCAACCTCAGCCCGAAAAGCCTGAGGATTGAATGAGAGCCTACTTGGTCATTAAACGGAACGGCCTACCAGCCTACCCACGAGCTCACGTCCCATGGGCTGTTTTCGGAGTTATTCAGATTCCGGTGTAAGTGGCATCCAGTGATCTGGCGTGATCGCCCATGGCATTTCGTCGCACCTTGTAGCTCAGGTCTACAGCTTCTTCAGGCCATCGCACAGCGACGCGCAGTCGACAACTAGCAACTACTACTGTCGCAGGTAGTGAATGCTGCAACGTCTATTTCGGGCTTAGCCTCCGTCGTCACGCAGTCGTCCGTCAACTCCATGCCTTGCGCAATCTGAGTGTAAGTAACACATGTCTTCATACTCTTGCCATTAATCTAGACGAAAGGCAAGGTGCAAAACATCAGCTTCTCTTAGTTGGCGCAGTTCACTGGTCCACCCCGTCGGTTTGCGTCAACGAATTTAAGCAGTGCTCCTGACGGTGGGGCCGAGAACGGTACATGCGAGTTTGCATGGGATTTTTTCAAGAAGCACACTTAAGAGATAATCACAGTCATCTATGGGTGAGCTCTCGTCCAAAAGTTACTAAGAAACTGGTCATTTTGAACGAGGCACTTATTACCGGGGGAGACGGACAAATGGCCTGTTCAGTGGACTTAATACTTCCTGTTTATTTTCGTTTAAAATCTGGCCTTATGTAAACTGGAGATCCTTCTGATCTGACATTCCAGCGTCTCACTTGATGGTTTTTTTCGGGAATTGCTGCTGCATGAATCAGAGCGTGTAGTAATGTGTCCTGCAAATGAGTGAGGTTTGGAAAGCGTTCCAGGAGATTTGAACTCAAGGACATCTTTGGCCCAAGCGAGAACGCCTCCCGATGTAGGCTGTATATTCGGTAAACCAGCGTTTCAAGTCATAAGAATGGAAATTTCTGACTCACTTTCGTAAGAATTACGGCCTGATTAGATTTTTTATCCGAATGATAGCTTTTGACAGATTCCAGATTCTGTCTCCAAGACTAACGAACACTGAACGGGCGTAAGGCGTAAAATGAGCCTACGGACGAATTTCGTTTCCAAGAGTTTCTGCCCCTTCACTGGAACCCGACATCTCCTTTGGCCTGGCAAGCGAGACATGATAATTGTGAAATTGTGATGGTATTATTCGAATTACCAGGCCACTTATTCTGCATAACCCACTCGGATGGTGATTTATTTTGTTCTTGGCAGGAACACAGCATGTCATACTTGAAAGCTTATATTCTGTAATTGACCTTTTATATTTCTGATGTTCTAAACGGATATTTTTGCCTTATAACACAGTGAGCGCAGTACCCTGATATGCCCAGGAATTCCTTTGAGTTCAGTACAACGTTCGAAGTTTATAATGCCGATTGGAGGTCACATCACGACTTATATGCTTTATTCGCCGTTGATTGATGGAACTCATGTGGCGTATATTCTAGCTCGTCTTTTCTTCGAATTCTAGGATTCCAATGTAATATCTAAGTCAAAGAGCTTACCGTAGGCAGTACTGAAGCGGTTATTGTGACTGGTTTGCCCTTGAAACCAGTTGACAATGTGTGAGCATTTTTGGATATTCTCCCATCAATATGCGCAGGTTTATGTTGTATAAACTGCATTAATTTCTAGACATCTGCATATGCAGTGACTTTTAGAAAACATTCGTACTTATCCCCAACAGTAGCAAATATTTTTTTGATCAAAATTGCCCTTCCGACTCGGGTCGCTTTCAAGGCACGCACACCTTAAGTACACATTACTCATACCCAAGTAATCAATCCAGCTCTGCAAGACGTCTGTGAAATATTGGAAAGAAGCCTGCTTGCTTGACAGAAGAGAATACTTCGCTTAACTCTTCGAGGTAGCTCAGCATGGTTCTATAACTTACAGGGTTTCTTCTTTCGACTAACGCATAAGAAGTGCATCTTCTTACCCCATAGCTACTGGGACGAAAGAGTAGAGCGATCTAAATGATCAACACACACACACATGCGTACCTTCCATTTCTCGAAGGGAACTGGATTTGATCATTCGACTGGTTAGACGTTTTTACAAAAGTGAGTTGGTTTATTTGGTCATGCGAGACAGGGTCTTTCTGGAGCTGTATTGTGGTACAGATGGCCAACGGTGTCCAGACCTTCCGTTGAATATCGACCGCCAAAAAATTAGGCGTGTTAACGCATCCGGACACGACTCATTACTATCTAGATGAAGAATTCAATTCACTGTGCACAACAGGTTTTCGTCTGGGCACCAAGTTTACCTTGGCCCAGGGTACGTCAACCAGATACTGACACGATCCACTCAGCC
>CACRXP010000193.1:467660-489341 GCA_902702965.1 Spirometra erinaceieuropaei | reverse complement strand
CCGAAATCCTAACACCGCCACACCGACGATACCTTTATGGATATCATCTATTCTACAGTACATGGGGGGGGGGAACCACGATTTGTTGGGACAAGCAAAACAGATGACCTTCCAAGAAAATCGAGTTCGGAACCATGAAGATTCTAAACTCGAACAATAAAAACCCAACGGGACGTAAGCGAAGTTGCGCGAAAAATCTTAACGCATGGATCGGAACTTGCTGCAGCCTGTAGCGGACGCAATTCGGGGAGACCAGCCATACTAACATTTAGATCATGAAGAATAGCTACCCTAGGACTTTCGTAAAACGATGTCTGCGACCCAACCCGGGAAAAACAAAGACATCTGAGTCGCACTTATGTTCTAAGAATAGGTCGGAGCCGACAGAGAGTATCACCTCTGACCGGAGAGGTCGGTTGGCTGTGAGTTATTGCATCGAATGGGCTACAACGAACATACTGGCTGCTAGATATCAACCCCGACAGTGAAGCAAAAGTCCGTGAAGAGGCGACCAACTGTTGCATTTTGTTTTTCACGTGATGAACTCGGACCACCACTTTGACTTCCCTGGCCAGTTGGTAATAGTTCGAGGGCACTACGAAACAGCTCACGATCCGAAGTAATCCTGTTGTTCTACTTACAGAACGTCCATTTGTCTGGTAACCTTTAAGCCACATATTTCGCCCTGCAAAGTCATCTGCAAAGAAAGTTCGCTCAGACTGACTATGAGTGAGATGACAGTCCTGATATAAACTGGCAGTTCTCGGTCATTTTTTCATTCTGCGTGGATAGACCCGAGTGCGACTTTCAAATAGCGGGAACATGTATTTACATTCCCGGATATTGAAGCGTTTTAGACACCGAGGAACACATAGTCAATAATCAGTCCTCTGAAACAGGCCACTGGTTTGTGCCAACATAGTTTTCCTAAACTTTCTGGATGGATGAATGTCAAGTAACCTCCTCAGAGGCAATTTCTGGCGATCGGTACTTTTTCTGCCTTTCATGGCTTTTTATCCAAGTTGGCTATGCTCTAGCCTTTCACAGTACTCCGTTCAGATCATTATCCGCTATTGAACCTGTCTAATGAGTTTACCGTTCTGCTCGAGGATTCAGTATTTTATTAGCAAGTTGCTAGTGAATAGCTAGATTGGTCGATTGTTACCTGTCTTGATGACTGATTCTGCTATTACTCCAGTCTCTTGATCCGATGAAACTGCTCTGAATGCCAGCGACTAGAGTCTGTCGATGTTGGGGATTCTCAGAATGCCTAAAACTTCCCCAAAGAGATTGTTTCGAGCGTTTGCGCTTTCGGGCATTTAAGGTGACCATTTTTGACTGCTGTTTTTTGAAAGGCAGCAGACATTGCGGAATTTCATCTCTTGTAATCAAAAGAGTTTGGCCGAACGTCGCTTCCCAAAACGCAGGGTAGGATGTTGACCTAATCATTCGCCGAGTTAAAAAAAGCCTTTGTGATGACGGTTTCCCTCATAGCCTCGAAAAGGCGAAACGATTACCCGGAGGTCAGTTGAAAATGTCTTCCGAACCCTAGCGTCCATCCAGGTTTATTATCTTACACCATTAATCTTAGTCGCATAAGTGGTAGCCCTCCGCGAAGAGGTCGTTGCTTTTCGCTTCCCTTCCTATTTTAAAAACCCAGAGCTTAATTGGTCTCGATTTGCAGAAGGACATCCATGTTTTTAAATCTTAGTTGTTTAAGGGTAATCGTCCTATTATTTAAAAACTAACTTTTAACCGGGTTTCTAGAAGAGCATCAAGGCGTTAACTTTCCTCTCATCTCATCCTAAGTGTCGATGGTGGAAATGCGACTTCTATGACAGACATGTTTCGGGAGTTAACTGTCAAGGAGACCCCCATACGCTTTTCCACAGTAGACGATTTCAAACTTATTTTATTAATTTTCGAAAACACACTTTAGCCCTCTTGAAAACCGTGTTTTCGAAAAGTTTTCGCAATTTTTTGACGATGACAACAGTGCCTGATCGTAACTGTGTATTCGGCGACTGTTAAACATCTACCACGTCGTGAAGCTTGCATTAATGTTGAAAGCGAAATTATTTTCTCCAGTTGAAGCTGCAAAAATTAAATCAAATAATAGCTAACACTCGGCGTCCAATCGGTCTAGAGGCCACTTGTTAACAAGTGCAGAGCCCGTTTTACGCACAGGCAGGTATTTTTGTGTGAGAAGAACACTCGGTGCTATGACTTAATTTCAGAAGAGAACGGTCCGTTTTGCCTTTAAATTTAAGTTTAAAAGTGTGGCAGGCGGGTGTCTAGTGAATGACAACTAACAGTTGAATGCGTCATAAACAGAGACAACACCAGATTCATGAGCGCCACTCTTACTTTCATCTGCGCATTCGTAAGCACAACCGACAAGACGTGAGCCTGCGACCCGGCTGGTAGGTCGTCAGCTGCAATTACCAATTTAACCGAAATCAAATTCCCAGATTTTCCCAGTCACGATTGGGTGTACCGGCCAGTTGACAGCTCATAAACCAGAATTGGCCATAACTCTCCTATCTCTCTCTGTGTCGGTGATACTCATTGATAAATAATTACTTGGTACTCACTCTCGCGTACAATCAGTGTCTCAATCTGTGGTCGTTAGGGTAACGGTACCAGTACTATGCTCCTTCATTGCTACAGCAAGAGTTACTGCAATGGACCTTCTTCTCTGATGGTCTTTCTCTGAACTGCGTAGTTGGGACTCTGAAAATGCAAAGCAGCTGTTTGCTTCTCCTGTGCTACGCTTCCCCTGATTTTCTTCCTTCCCCTTCCCCCCCTCAGAACTTTCATCTGGCGCCAACTCCTTTGGAGAAATTATCGGTCCAACAGCCGCCTAGCGGCAGACTGCAGTTGATGAAGATGTAGCCGCCTTGCCACTTTCCCTGCTTGACTCAACCGCTTTTACAGAGCGCATCGTCTCCGCTTGGCTCAAGAGATAGAGGGGAAAAAAGTGCAGTTAGTAAGGTCAGCCATAAGTTTGTAGATGCCTAAAACCATAAACGTTTCTGACAGTGTCAGTCTACAGATATGCGAGAGAAGGGAAACATTTCTTTGTAAATTCATTTGACTGAGGCCGGCATGACATTAATCTCATTGTAGAACAGGTATTTGGCTGGCAGACATTGTCCGTGCGCTGAACCAGCTGAGACCGCAGTCGGCCTTTTCGCCATCGATCAAAACGCAAACCGAAGTTGCTTTCTAAAAAACAGTCGCGACAGTTTTCTTCATTTCATGAAGGTCTGCTAAGTGCAGACGCGAACGAAGTACTAGCAAAGTCAATGGCCTAGCGAAGACTATTTACTCTTTGGAATTCGAAGCGCAAAGCTGCTGACTCTGATCGATACTGACTACAATTCGATGCAGGAATGGTAGTAGACGCTAGCCCAAGCGTAAATACTAAAAAAATATGGTCACCCGCCGAAATCGTTTGGCATTTTTTCTGTAACACTTTGCATTCTGACGTCTACTGGGTCGTGCTATGTAAATAAATGATACGCACGTTGGCAGAAAGGGTTTTGCCACAATTCAAGATCTCGTAAGAAAGACATGTGATCCCAGTACATACTCGGTGTCTGACGACCAGTAATAATCGTTTGTTGCGTTAGCTAATTGTTTGACGTTTGTTTATGCGATCCTCATCCCGCATTGTCTTCGATCCAAACTATAAGAATATCGGACCCGCAGTAACAAATTTATCAAACAGACGTTACACAGTCCTTTAATTAAGAGGGTGTGGTTTCTCCCTAAGTGGTCTTTGCATTGTAGTTTATTTACAGCGCAAATGCAATATGCGATGAATGCACCGGTCAAAAAGTACGTGCTTATTGGCCAGGGAAACTCGTCTGAGATAAGCGAAATTAGCTTTAGTGGGCAAAAAACCTTACAGCTACATTTTCACGTTTTGTGGTCCCGAGAGTAGCCACCGGTGATTCATTATTGCAAAGCTGAACGAAAAGTTGACGTGCCCATAAAAATGTATCCAATTTTCAAGGTTAAAATATCTAGACATGAAACATGATAACATACCTTCAAACGGACGTGGCAAGACCTTGTTGTTGTAAGAGTAACGGAGGGTTCTACTGCGTTGTTCAATAAATCGTCCATAAGGGTTGCTTTGCCTGCAAAAGTTCGTGACACAAATGTAAATTCATACGGGCGAATAATTTATTATATTTTTTCATCCTCGCGACCGCTCGCATGGAAAGAGGAAGCGCTCAACTAATTGCATGGAAGGAGCCCACACAACCTCCAAGTACATGCGACAGATTGCTGTGACACTTGCGAAACATTACTACCAGAATTTTACTCAGGCATTGGGCCACAACGGACACTAATCCCTGACTGCAGTCGTCTTTCGGAAGGTACGAGAGCCTCTCGACCGGCGGCGGCGACGGTTACCAATCGGCGCACGGGGATAAGACCGATATGACTGGCGATCTTTATGGGTGTTTCTTCCAAGGCCGGATAATGAACTGGGGGCGCTGGCGTCCCAATCGCCAAGGGTCACAGAAAGTCTCCTTGTGGCTCGTTGATCCTCTGCCTACCGAATGAGTTGCAATCATTAAAAGCTGCGCTCTCACATGGTAGGCAGCTCGGTGTGGGGCACGCGA
Source organism: Spirometra erinaceieuropaei (assembly GCA_902702965.1). NCBI lineage: Eukaryota > Metazoa > Platyhelminthes > Cestoda > Diphyllobothriidea > Diphyllobothriidae > Spirometra > Spirometra erinaceieuropaei. The sequence goes on along the minus strand of CACRXP010000193.1, from coordinate 484,701 downwards.
CAACGAGAAATCGAATCTCCAGGAAAATGCAGAAGACAAAGATGCGATCACTGGAACAAGAAATTTATTGGCCTGACGTTTCGGATTCTCACTCGAATCCATCATCAGAGACATTCGCAGATAAGATTGTGGTGGCCTAAAAACCAAAGTGTTCAGGAAAGCGGCAAATACGACGCAAATACTGAACTTCAATAGCAACCACCCGATCAGTCACAAACGCAGTTGTGTAAGGACGCTATAGCGGCGCGTTGAGACGCACTGCAGTGAAATGGAAGACAAGGTTGCTGAATTACAATATCTTCGACGGGTAATGAGAGCCAATGGTTACCCGCGCAACTTTGTCAACTAGTGCATACGAAAAGGGCACCAGAGACCAAATCCAACCGGCCCCAAATTTTGGCGGGCTCTTCCGTACGTGAAGAACGTCTCGGAAGCAGTCAGTCATCTTCTCACTCCACTTGAAGTTGGGGTTGCATACAGGCCGGAAGCAACCATTAGGCGCCAAGTCATGAGGCCAAAAGACCCGCTGCCACGGCAGGAAACGTCTGGAGTCGTTTACCGGATCTGGTGTAGTTGTGGACAAAGCAACTATGTCGGAGAAACTGGGAGATTACTCTGTACGCGAATTGCCGAGCACGCAGCGGCAGTGAGGCGGGGAGACGTTAACTCTCAGGTGGCGGCACACTCGACGGGAACCGGCCATATTTTCAGATTTCAAGAGGCCGACATCCTCGCTGGGGGTGACAACCGTGTGAGCCGCGAGCTGCTCGAGTCATGGTTCTCAGGCCCGCAATACATCAGCAAGCACAATGACCTCCCGGTACCATATCCTGCGTTGAGATTTTCCCTGGGCAGGAAAATCAGTCACGTGGGGAGGGCGCGGGCGATCAATTATCACGGTGACAGTGAGACAGTTTGCCGAGCAATCGTCACACCAGCATCCGGCACGGATGACGAAATCACGGCCATTAACGACTCGGACTCGGAGTGGCAAGCCACCGCCGCATCAATTACGACCGCAGCGGTGATTGCGAGAGCTGTTAATTACAGTGCGCATACGGTCCCACGGCAGCCACGTGCTATAAATACTGCCCTCCTTGTGCCACCACCACCCTTTATCTGCGAATGTCTCTGATGATGGATTCGAGTTAGAATCCGAAACGTCAGGCCAATAACTTTCTTCTTCCAGCGATCGCATCCTCGTCTTCTGAACTGCTACCTGGAACTCGCCTGTTCGCTTCTCCAGGAAAATGTTCAATGCGTGAGTTGTGACTACATTAAGTGTGCTAACTCATGAAATATTAGCCGAAATTCTGAAATACGCTTTCGTTTCGGAAAGATGTATTAAATAATGTGTAAAACTAATCATCGTGCAGCATAATTCTATAATAATTCTTTCTGGCTTCATGCAAAATCTATACCCTGGAAAAACGAGTACTAAAGTAAAATGCATTTTTATCATCGATCTTCGATGTCCTTAAAAATTCATTGATATTTCATAGAAAACATGCACAAAATACTTATTCTTTTGCTCATTCGGTAGAAAATTATGTCATCTTCCAATTTTATACTCGAAGAATAGGTATAATTTGGTTTTCAGAAACCCTTCCAATTCCCGAATAATTTTGAATCCCGACCTGCCGTTACGCTTTCATTCAGGGTTTCCAAACTACAGGCTATGCATTTTCCGCGCACGGAAAATCATACATTTCTCTACGGTATTAAGAGGAGACTATACGGGGTTCATAAGATTTAGCAGCGGATTTGAGCCATATTGTCAGCTTTACAAGCCACATTCGTAAATGCAGAGACATGACATTATATGGACGGTCATTTCACGGTATTGAAAAATCTCATAATTAGAAAGTTTTCTAAAACCGAATTATACCCTTCCATCGACTATAAAATTGTAAGACGACGTAATTTTCTACTGACTGAGCAAAAGAATGACTGTTTTTTGCATGTTTCCTATGAAATGTAATTGGATCTTTAAAGGCATCGAAAATCAGCGAGAAAAATGCCTGTTACTTAGTTTATCCTTTTTTTACACAGTATAGTGTTTGCATGCAGCCGGAAGGAAGTTCGTTCGAAAGCCGGCATCCCCCGGCAAATGCATTCTTATATAAATTACGCTGTACAGTGATTAGTTTTACAACCCTACTTAATAAATCTTTTCGAAACGAAGACGCATTTCAGAATTTCGGCTGAGGTTTCATGAGTTAGCACACCTACTGTATGCTGCTGCCAATAAAATTAATCAGAAGAGCTCTCAAATAACAGTATTATGCCACGATCGCCCGCGAAATGCTGAGAAGCATTGAAAGGACGCTGAGAAGGTGTTCTCAGGGGTAGAGAAATTGTTTTTGAGTCGTCTTTGAAGCAGCCATTCCTCGCAAAACGAGGCAACCTCGAAAGCGACCCCTGCGGGATGCGCGAAAAAGGAGACGCCGCCTAGCGTTCATTCGTCAAACTCCGTCGCCTGCGCTTTATCCGCGATCCAGGACGACTTCTACATTCCAAAAGCAGTTGGGAACGTGGGATATCAACAATGCCTTTGCAACACAACAGTATCGACTAACAGGATCAAAGAAGCTGCGGTGTAGAATATTTGTGACTAAGGCAACTTTCCTTCAATATCATCGCTCACAGAAAAAACGAACTTACTATTTTGTTTCTATTCATGGTGTAGTAATAGCCCATGGTTAATACCGTTGTCATCCTTTCAGCAGCGCTAACTATGCCGCAATTCTTAAATTCCTCTGAATAGCAAAGCACGCACAGCATTGAGAAATGTTAAATTTTAAAAGTTCCGAATGACATCATTAGTATTAATTTCACGCTGCTGTACTATGACATCCTTTGAAAGGTGAAAATTGTCTGGCTTGCATGCGCATACACAAGATAAGTTTTGAAACTGTTTAAAATAACTGACCTCTTATTTCCTTGCTTTGACTCCTCATGAATGAGAACCCCTTTCGACTGAGAAACGCTAAAGTGAGAAAGCAAATGCATCACCTTTGAGGTGGACGGTTTCAGGAGATGTTTCCAATGTCCCTGTCTTTTAGGTTCTAAATAAGAAGTCACGAGTCAACATACGACTGAGCGCATCTGGTTCCAATCCTGGTAGAAGTAGTGCATGTTAACTTGTTCATCTATTTGGGCGAGTTTATAAAGCGCGGAATTTTGTAAACAAAAACAGGGGAGATTAGATGACCCATCCCGCTTTTTTTGCTGGCATCGAATCTTGGACCGTTCCTACGCGGGGTCGAAACATGGATGACTGACATCTGCGGATATGCCGGAAGCGATCGTGTCAGTCTTGCTTTAGCTCTCGAGTATTCATTACTTGCCACCTAGGGGTCGCCGGCGTGAACGCTAGACTGCAGCTTCTGGGCATAATGAAAGGAATCGTGTTTTTTCCTGAAATTTTAATAGATCATGAGTATTGCTGTGGTTTTAGTTAGGCCTTTAAGAGTTTTTATGCGTTCTACTTATTACCGCATTCCTGAGCAGCTTTTGCGGCAGATAGATAAATAGAAACACAAGGTTGACAGGAAATCATTCGTTACTGCTAGATGCTTCAATAGGTACGCGTCTAAATACAAACTCGCCACGGACGTGATACTTCATGGCTATCTGAAATCCACAGAGGCAAGGATGTTTGACTAGGCTGTTCTACAGTGCTAACGTATAATTCGAACCGTCTTTGGTGGAAAGTATGAAAAGTGAAATTTTTTGAGCAGTGCCGTTCACTGATGCAGTTGTGTGAGAATAAAACTGAACCAGAGCTACAGAAGTGACAATTATGCAATTTAATGGAGTTCGTAAAAATGCGTGAACACTTTTGATAGCGGAATTACTGACCTTCTTTTCGGACGCTTAATTCATAAAAATACTTGCTTTCCAACCAACACGAGAAAACTAGATTATTATCATTGTGAGAACTTAACGGCGCTGCTGCTATTGCAGGGAGGCATCTAGAAAAAAGCTTAATAAACTTCACAACGAAAAGAGGGCAAATACATCATAATTTGACCTGCAATTGTCACTTGATTACACTGGGAAAATAGAATAACTAAAACAGTAACTTGGGGATCTGAGAGCACTATATCGTTTAAAGTGAGAATTCGTAAGTTGTTAAAGTATACCTAGGCATTAACTTCAAACCTGACAGGCCGAATACGTTTCAAATATGGCGAGAAATACACACTCAACTGCGCACATTATATATTGTCTGCAAGTTTTTGTAAAGTTATTCGCTAAGATCGAGTACACCATGAGATTGTTGGGCATACGAAAGGAGACGGTCTGTGTAATTTTGAAAATGAGGGACGATGTTATTTAACATATAAATGGTCAATAATTCTGCCTTACCAGCGACCAGCCACAAGTCTTCTGAGAAACGAATGCTTCGAATTTGAATTCGTGTATTAAAAACTGCCCACTAAAGCGGTATCGACACTGGCAGGATCTAGCTCGAGTCACCGAAGAGTGTTTTTTTTGAATGCCGGGGAAATTTGCCTAATGACTGATATGAGAAATAATGACTGTCCACTAAATCCAGCCGATAAGCAAGAGGCACAGAACTTTGTCGCCAGCACCATTACGTCCCACAAGTCGATTTTAAAGGACTGTTTGTAACTCAGCAAAGGCAACGGTAGCGTGAAAAATGCCAGACATTCTTTAGGTTTATGTCGGGATCTCACCCCTATACATAATTTACAGTACTGTATACATATGGCGACCTTGTTCAGTAAACATTCCCCACTATATTTCACCAGAAGGCTTAAATGGATGCCTTCTAAACGCTAGACAAAACCTTCTTGATTATGATGCGCAAATAAACCCGCCTACATCTGCTCCATGTTATAAACTAACCTTATACGATTTCCGACAGGGTCGTTTATTTGAAGACAAAAAGTTCAATCTTTCGCGGTACTGACAAGAGCCTCTGGCTAATTTCACTAGACGGCTAGAACCCCTTATTTTTAACAAACAACACGTCTTTACATGCAAGAATGCGAGTCTCATGTTGTAATAAGAGGGAAAAAGTAGAACTGTTGGAACAAGAGCTTTCCTTATCAAGCGTCTTACCAAGTAGACGACCCCGGATGCCTATAAAAGCTGTGTAGGCATGTTGAAGGCGGGGACCATTGTGTTCACTAATTAAATCTCCGCTGGAAAATAATGACTTATGCAGTAAGTGTCCCACGCGACTGTAGCCCCTTGTCAAGACTTCAGTCAAACATAACCTAATCATGTTACCGTGGCCTGCGACGTCCAAATCGATATAATTCCCGCGTACCGACAGCCATCGATGCCCCCGGCTAATTCCTCCTCTTCTCTGGCTTAGCGACTTAGCCCACAACTTCAGTAAATCTAGTAAATGGCTTCTGACATGTTTTGTCACGGTGATGAGCCATTCGGTTCCAGCAGACAGCGTCAGACGTTTTCAGTTGGCCCGTATGCAGATTAAACTGCGAGTGGTGTTGCAGGGTGTTGACTGCTTCAGAGAGAACTATGGTGCTGGTGAGCGCTCGCAAAAGTTTGGTTCAAGTCAACTTAACCTCTTTTCTAGTTTTTCCAAACACCGGTTGGAGAAGTGTCAGACTTTCTACACCGTGCAATATAATCAACTGTCAAAGCGTCAGATGAGACAGGAAATGATGATGAAGTTTGAACCACGACGCCTGTCCTTTGCCTTTAGGAGAACATTAAACCCGCAGTTGAGGACTTTTGTTTTAGGCACGTTGTACTTTACCTTCATCCTCACTTCAAATGGGGCCGGACGAATATGCCTGGTTAATGCTGCCCCTAGCTAAATACGTTGTTCAGCCTACCAAGTGACTGACACTTATGCAATCGTCGCCTATTTCAAACTAACAGACTGCGTCATCGGTGAAACTTTCATTGCGGAACACGATAAAAAATTATTCAAAACTCTGCAGGCACTTAAAAAATATTTCTGACAGGCATGTTCAAGACGTACTAACAAACCTCATTTCTCCTATCAATTAGCGTTTACGCAGGCGCTGGGGATGGCAGACAAATCGCCTCATTTACTACAAAGTTCGCAAAGTGGAAGAATAGAATAGTGCGTCGCTTGTTTGACGGGGATCCAGTCAGTTAAAAGTAATTTGCAGGCGGTCTGGTTCGTGTTAATTCTTTGTTCTCAAGGACACACAAACGACCCAGAGCACTAATTAGTCAGTTAAACTGAGCCGCCTTTTTGCTATCGTAGTTTATGCTAACCGCCGGAAAATCTAGAGGAAAAATGCTTCAGGCACAAAACTCTGCTATGAAGATGGAAGACACACCCCGTATCCATCGCCGCGTCTGCGCGTTGAGAAACGGTGAACAGGACATGACTTTGATCAGATCTCCCACAGTGAGGTCACCCGCAGCGAAGGCTCGCCCCTCTCCCATTACTGTAGTTACCTGCGGCGGTCCCCGGGCCAGACAAGTCATCCGTCGCTTGCCTTTTGGACCGTCAAAACCGCCAGGTTTGGTAGACGACGAGCCGGCATGCAAGTAGTTTGCCAGACGCAGTGCGCTCTGGTCAAGAGAAGCCAGCTCACAGAGGCGTAATGTGATGCCCGCGGAGGAGGCCATATCGGCCGAGTAATGACCCAAGTCGCTCATAGAAGCCGAGCGAGCTTTACGCCGAGATGCAGTCAGGGCTGGCGCGAGCCTGTGGGGGCAGATGACACCGAGGGAATGCAAAAGATAATCGGAAAGTTTAGCAAAATATGACTAGGCAAAAGTGAATTTTAGGTGTCTCACTATATCGGTGGAAACCTGAATAAGTCCCACTGGCACGTCGTGCTTGCTTGGCCAACAAGAAACATGGAGTTCAAGATTTTATTTTCAGCAGGGTGTGCGTTGGGAGTTATACCTTCTTTGGAGTTAATGTAGGACGATTAGCGAACGCGATGTTAATGAGAAGGGCGATGTTTGGTTCGAGTTGAGATGTACCTCAATTACGGCGCGCATTGAATGTGTCTTGGTTGACAAAGATATTTGGAGAAGCATGTGAGGGGGAGAGAGGTGCGGGTTTTGAAATGTCGCACATAAAAAAGTAATAGCAGTATTCGAAATGGTGTTATGGTAACGACCAGCCTCCGGCAAATTTGCTAGATCCCCTTGGTGTTTGCTTGTTCTGTGCCGGACATGTTCGCTGTTGCATCCGACAGGTCGACCGTCATTGCCGACGATGTCCACCGTGTGCTGCACTGAAACATGAAGCAGACACGGTGATTTGTGCACGAATCAGTTCATAGCGAATGCAGGATTGCGCAGCATCTACCGCACTCTCTCTTCCTCACTCCCCACCTGGACCCGGTGTCAAGACAGCGTCGAGAAGACCGAAGGCAGGGGGGCTCAGATGGATGGCTCGGTCGAGCCCGTACCTTGGCGTTCCACTTCACCCCCTGGTCCACACAGCAAATGACTAGGTTTTACACAAACAACACCCCAACAGAGGTTAGAAGGACGAGGATGATTGGGCAGCCATGCCCATCACCTCTATATCCAACGGGAGCGAACGCACGTCTACCGGCAGGGAACCAGGTGCCTGACTGACAACCTTCTGCCTTTTTGTTTATGCTGACTTGCATTTGGAAGACTATTCAAATTCAGTGAGCTCGTACTCGAATCCCTGTTGTCCTGAATGCTTTTTCTAAAAGGCTGAGTGAAACGCACTCGAGAAATTAGTTTTAAACTAGGAAATATAATTGATAAAGCAAGCTAGCTCTACCTGTACCTTGTGCAAAACAACCCCTGTTTTCGGAATCCTTTGACTGAAAGTCCTGTGTTTCACGAACTTTCAAAATAAATTCGTGGTAAGGTCGGCTAAAGTGCAGATCACTGACTGTTATGTATTATGGAGTCTGTAGATACCCCTGAAACCTCAGTGTCTAGTATCCAGTCGGAATATGTAGTGAGTATCTTACTAAAAGTATGCAAATAAAGGCTTAGATAGTATTGTTGGCAAAGCTCTGTTGATTTGTTTTGTTCTAATTTGGCGATTTTAATAGCATTTGTGTTTATTCAAGTAACACCTATTCTGGCCTATTAATAATGCTCCCTTTGAAGCATACAGCATTGTTCATATCGTTTGCGAAGTTCTAACTCTACCTGATAACCGCTACTCATATTAATCATTTACAACCAGCAAAGCAAAAAATCTGATTAGCCAAATAACTAGGGATCCTGAAAAACGCATGGTGAGTGAAGTAATCACATTCAGCTGGTTGTTCTCTGTGAAATCCTCTGTCTCCACCACTGTGCCTTCTTGTGGTCTGCGGTAGGCACGCCAAACAAACAGGCCCATTGTCTGCTTACGTGGCATTCCTGCATATGGTTTGACAAAGTAAGTAGTTTAGTTGGTTAGTTAGTTAGTTTAGCTAACTTTTTGACTGAGGGCTCGCCAGCAACTGTAACCTTCGCCAATCGGTTCCTCAACAGTATTGAACACTTGGCGTTAGAACCAGATGAATATATGATATCTTTTAATGTCGTCTCACCGTTCAGCTCGGTTCCGAAACATCCAGCGATAGATGGTGAGAATCAAATTCAAAGCAAGAAAAATAAGAATAAGTCGCATTCAGGAATTGACACGCTGGCGTGGATAAAATTTCTTTTTGCCGATAATATTACAGCCCCTCTCAAGTAACCCTTCCTAATCATAACATTTCACATACTGCCTCCGGCATCTTCAATCTCCGACACAGTTGTACAGTCACCGGCCGTGTATTTGCAGTATGGTTCAACGGCCACCTAGTACGTTGCGGAGCACACTGGCATTTGCCTCTTGCGATGCTTTTATAAACAACTTCATCAAACGCTTGGCGTCTACTTTTTAATTACTCTTGCAGCTTAGAAGATGAACGGCGTAAATTTTCCGAGGCAAAATTCAGCTTTTTTGATATTTTACTCTGAAATATCAACGGGCACTTCAGTGCCTTGATTACTGACAGTTAGCAGCTCTTTGGAGTTCATTTACAGAACATTTATCGGGCTCATGTTGTATGGGCTGCACAGCCATGTGCTGTACTATGAATGAACATCTGTTTGCAATATTCTGTCGGAAACCTTCCACGAACGGGTCATATTATTTTCTGAGGCGTTTGACACTGCTTATAATCAACCACAAGTATGTCCAGTGCTGCATCCGAAAAACAACGCTCAAAAAATTCAAAACGACACTGAACGCACAACTGGCTACATTGAGACCACAGAAGTATTTTCACGCTCAGGTGAGTAGGCGGATTTGTATTGCTAATATGCGTTATTATTTGGCGGGAGGACGGTAGCGACATCGCATAGCAGTCATGGGCTTTGAAATGCCGAAGTAGTTACTGCCTGTTTCTATAAGTATCCCTAATAAAGGGCTTGAAATTAAATGACTTGATGAAGTGGTGTTTTTAACAGTTTGTTAGGGTCAACTTTCTTACCCATGAGTAAGTTCACTGCAGAAACTCGAATAATGGGGAAAATAAAGTGGCCTAGAGCATAATTCATTGTCTGAGTCAAAAAACCTCCATTACTTCATACATATGCGTCCATAGACGCCAGCTATTCTTTCTAGAACCGATGCCATTGTTCAAACGTGTTATCTGGCTACAAGTACCACTGTAGTATTAAATGAGGGAGTAAATTCAAAAGTAGATCGTTTGAAACTATTGACTGACAAGTTTGGAGTTTCTTATACCAATTTAAGCATAGGGTTTTATCGAAATGTTCTCTACATTATGAAGAAATCCTTTTATTTAACCTAAATGTCATATTTTTATGGGAAACCTTGCTAAGTATTGTCGATTTTCGAAGTCTAAGTTACATTTCGACTTTCATTGTTGGCCAGGATTTTGGCTCAACTGCTAAACGGATCTAAAACTACTCGAATAAACAGGCAGCCCATGACATCCTGATATTCGACCCATCAGCCTTTCAGCAGACCGATGGTGGAAGTTCTGAAGTAAGGAAGAGCATTTGGAAGCAGTACGGTTCTTTTCAAAGTTCAAGACGTATCGCTATTAAAAAAATATTTCTATTGCTTGAAAAAGTCTTCGTCTCAGGAGTGCGACTGACAGTACTATTAAGACGGAGTCATCCTTGTGCTTGGTTTTTTACGTGCTCCGTATGCTTTTGGTGAGAAGCCGCTTTACTCACTACAGGAAATGAAAAGGGGCGTGAGATTTTTATCTTGGATCCAAAGGTCTAACTTTTCTCCCGCCCCCGAAACTACATTTGTAAATCCTATTTTCCTCTTTCCTTAAAATTCTGCGTGAAAAAGTGAAAAAACTACTTCACCGAAACTTCATACTGCCTGTGAACCCCAGTGCATGTGTCAATTAGCTCTTTAATCGAGACATTATTACTTGTAAATTACATTTGACAAAATATGATTACCAGGTCATTGGCACTACTTTTGTATGTAGCATATCCCTGCCCTGCAGCAAAAGCGTGAAATATACTTTAAAAAACCTTGCTGAAACACACATATGAAGGCATCACCCACGCACCTTGTAAATCGTGGTCTACGTTTTCCAGCAGTAGGACGAGATGCGTCCGGATAATCTGGTATTTTTCCCTCTTAACCACTTTAGACAGTGAGCCAACTTATTAATTCCCAATCATAAATGAATGCTTCGAGGCGTGAAGACAAATGGGAAGCTTTGTACCCTTACTGTGCACATACCTAATTATTGTTGACGGCCAGAAAGAAAATTGAGTTGTGGTCGGTTCCGACGGAGCTTTTCGTCTGCCTTCCGGCGTTTCGAGGTGCGAATGTAATATATGTTCTCGTCTAGAATAACAGTCATCCTCCTCATTTCATTTGACTACTGGACCTCCAGATTCGGGATTTTGAAAAAGAATGATAGACTGAGTTGCGACTGGCCAAAAATTTTTGTCCTCTGCAGGCTCACAAATATTGAAGGTCTGATAAATTCTGCTTGGTATCGTCTGTCGCCAGGGACTTGTCTGCGTTTCTTAGGCCGGAATCTGCTTAGAGGGTATCTATTTTAACAGAATGCGGCCATTTTCGCTTGGGACATGGAAGCCAACCTACTAACATAAAAACGCGATGCTTTTAATGATGCTTTTAGTATTGTACCGAAGAACGGGATATACATTGGTGGAGAGGCGCTCACCAGTCGTTCTTACGGAACTAACTCGTTCCGTTGTGCCTTATAGGCTATACACTAGCAGACGACAACACACATACGTCTATGATCGTTAATAATAGAATAATTACTTGGTCCTTCCGTTAGTTATGTCCGATTTCAAAGATTAGAATCAACGACAGCCCATTAAGAAGACAAACAATCAAAATGGAATTCAGTTACATTAGGCGTCTGTCTCCTTCTTATGTTATTTATCGGATGGTTTATACTTGAAAAGGAGCTTTGGTCTGTGCCAGTCTCTAGAGCTTCACAGACTATAACTATAGCCGCGGAGTTTAGTGAGTACCGACTAGACTATGAATCACCTGACGGAAAACAGTACACTTCCATTAATATTTACAAATACGCTCGCAAGGGGGACGTTTTCTTTCATATACTTATCGTAAGAGAGTTTTGAAATGTGCTCACGTCTACCTTTATCTGTCAAACGTTTTTGAAATATGCGGCATACGCGTAAATTCCGAACGACCCCTTACTAACTCAGAAATCGATTCAAACGCACCAAGTAAAACACCGTCAGCTAAACAAAAACAAGGAGGGGTGTTGAGGATGGTAGTCGTTATTTGAAAATAAGATTTTTGCAGGGAAGATGTGAGTGCGAAAAAAGCGAAATTTGTGCTCAATGAGTAAGTCTAATTCGTAGAGGTACATAACATATGTCCATGAAAATAACCGAATATGTAGAACAGCGTAAACACAGCGATGAATACAAACTTCCATTTAATTGATTCTCAGACCACATGTTCTCTAAGAATTAGTGCTCACTGAAATATGGCAGCCGGTTAACTGCTTGCTGTTTAGTGCTGCTTCTAAAAATACTTTTTAAGAGTTCGATTTTCAGATTTTATCTTTGCCTTATTTAAGACACGGTCCCCCCCCCCCAAAAAAAAGATGACACTGTTTAATTTCCCGAATTGAGACTTCGAAGAGATAAAAATCTCCGCGAATCCATACGCAGAGATCAGTGACCAACAATCCCAATCTCTGTCGTATTATTTTCTATGAATGCGATAAGTTTTTTCTCTCGTAAAATTACAGTTTCTGGCCCACTTTTGGGCCGTCAGCTGGAATCTAATCACCCTACTTTATGGGTTCGGTCAGTTTCTGTATGTTAACAGGTCGGTCAGTAATGCAAATTGCCTACCTAAAATGAGTCCGCTTTGACGAGCCGGTGACCTGCCCCAGCGACAGGAAGGAAGCTTTCCACATCTTTCTGGCCACTATTGGTGGCTACGGTAGAGGGCGTGTACCGATCGCACCACAGCACACACTCGTCCTGCTGCGCTTCTTGGTTCGATCAGAAGCCCCGTAGACAGTCGCATAGCGACTACTGATATATGCAGGGGCAGACTGCTGTAAAAGACAACGGAGACTGGGAGGACCTTTTTAGGTTTATCGACCGTGGTAAGCCAACCTTTTCCAACCCCATGTTTGGGGGCGCACGAGGTTAGAGCTTTGGACTAATAACCAGAAGAGTACGGTTTCGGGCCTCAAGTGCCAAACACCTGGAGTTGGTTAAGGTTGACTGACGACGGCTAATGAATCAGAAGTGATCAGCCCAGTCCTTGCAGGTAATCTATCCTTATTACTGACTGCTTTTTTCATGCCCTGTGCTCGTTACTATACGTCTGTCGTCAGTCGTCCTGAAACTGAACTGTCTGTAAAGTAATTTGTGTGTGACACGAAAGTGCGGCTGATGCAGAGAAAGTCTACCCTGTTATAACCAAGGTTGCGCGCAAGTCGCTATTATGCGCTTTCGGAGACAATGGCAGTCCTCACAACTTGCAGTGGACGAACTCATAAACCTTGTCCAAATGTTTCACATGCCCCATTCGTTGTCTTTCAGATGCCAGGCAGGATATGATCAGTTTTTGATTAACAAAAGTCATTTGAACTGTGAGGTGAGTGGGTACGAGGTTGCTGTTCGTTATTTGTATTTCTTCGTGGAGATTAAAAACTCACCCCTTTTTTGCAGCCAGTCAACGGGATTACTCATGCGACTAGAACTCCTTGTGCGATCGTACTCCTGAATGGCAGTCATTAAAGAGATTTTTCTATTTTCGTTAGATTGGATTTTTGGAAGCACTTTTGTCATTCTAACGTTCCTATTCCCACTACCGTGTCGAGAATATTCCTCAAGATCATGAAACTTACATCACGATCGCGTATCGCGTGTTGCTTGTGCACACCGTAAGTAATCAGTAGGAGCATTTTCGAAAAAAATACTTCTACTGCGGACATTTCTGCACACAGCGGTTCCATGGAGGGCGTGACAGCAATTTTGGACTAATTACGCAAAGACATTGATTTTGTGTGGTTTACTTAAAACACTAGCGCGTCACATTTATAATAGTGAGGGGTGCGCTGATTTTCCGTGAAGCCAATGTCGAGTGTGCCCGGGCTGCCCACATGTTGGTCCAGTGCATCTGGAGCGCAGCGCGCGGTAGAGGCCGGCGGTGACTAACTTCGTATTCGCATGACTGGAGGGTAGACACAAATACTAAACTATATTAATGTGGACGAGCAGGGACTAGCAGGCGGATACATATGTGCATAATAAAGAACAGTCAGTGATCTGCACTTTAGCCGACCTGACCACGAAGTTATTTTAAAAGTTTGTGATACACAGGATTTTCCGTCGAAGAATTCCGAAAATACAGGTTGTTTTGCACAAGTTGCAGGTAGATTTCCCTTGCATGGTCAATTATATTTCTTAGTTTACAACTAATTTCTCCATTGCGTTTCACTCGGCCTTTTAAAAAAAGCATTAAGGACAACAGGAATGCGAGTACGAGCTCACTGAATATGCATTGTCGTCGAATAGCAAGTTCCGGTAGTATAGTACTAAACGCATCTGTATATTATAGCCACCCACGCATAAGTTGCATAAACAAAAAGGCAGAAGGTTGTCCGTCAGCCCGCAGCTAGTTTTTAAGTTAATAAGCAGCTAGCACAGGCTGGAGCTGCCGACAATCTATGTTGGTCAGTGCTGACGGATGACCGTTGCAAGGTAGCACACTGATCCAGATGCACTTTCAGTGTCTGTCATTCACACAAAGATTATGTAGGCGGCAGCATCTGGGCCGGTTCGACCAGACACGATGACGGTCGTAGTGAGTACTTGTAAGCAATACACCGACAGTCCCCACCGATGAGCCTAGTGGATACTTCTACTCCGCCCTGTCATGGCATCCAGATAACATCTGCGGCTACACGCAACCGCGCCGATCACAACTTTCACATCACATCATCGTTGACTGACGTGCTAAATTAGATGAGGATGTTGGGCGCATGCTTGTGTGTGTGTGATCCTCTACTTGGTTATTTCGAAACCAACCACCAAATTGAAAAGAATATCACTCAAAGACTCTCTTACCCCCCTCCCCTAGCTCTGACGACTAACACCCGCCGACATTGTCATGCGGGCGGCTTGGGGATGATGAGTGTTAGTGACTTAATAGCCCTTGAGACATCTATAAACACTGTTGATTTTATACATTTTCATTCCTTCATGTAATTGTATTGGCCTGACGAAGAATTACCGAAAACGCGTGTTCGCCAACTTGACTCTTTAAATTGAAAATTCTTAGGAATAGGATGAAATGAAATCCCGTTGGCAGTACAGACAAATTCCGGTCGTCTTCCCGCTCTAACGAAGTCGTGACCAACAGAGAAGTTCGACAGTCGCCTGAAAGGAACCAGTCGCCATACTTAGGGAAGCGCTATCTACCCCTTGGCAGGAAATGCAGCTAGAGGCCTGACGTAGAATGTTGGGGCAACGTGCAGTCAGCAAGGTGACCGTGGCTTTTGGACCCAAAACATGCGCTTGAAAGGTTGCAGCAAAGAACAGCCTCTGTCATCACCGCCGCGCCTCCGCACAGGCTGCCAGATGGACACTGCTCACTCTGTCATTCTGGGATGCTCGTGCACCTGCAGACAATAAAGTGACTAACCAATCGGGATGAGAGGTAGGTCTAATTACCCGGACATTGGCCTGCTGGGAAGCGGACATTGCAGCTTTCAGTCGGCCGTTTGTCCGACCAAGGACAATTGGAGAATGTGGATGCCGAAAACACCTTCCTCTGGAGTGGACGTCTAAAGGCAGAGTGGTGAGATGTGGGAGTTGCCCTTGTCGTCAAGAAGGGTGTTGTGAGATGACTTTGATACTTTACATCTGGGATCAACGACTGTACCATGACTGTGATATTTCCACTCCTCCAGGACGATTTCGCCACCGTTATCAGCACCTACACTCCTCCGATGTCAAACCTTGATGACGTCAGGCGTCATTTCTTCAAAACCTAGCACACTCTCCTTGTGACTTTGTCGAAGGCGGACAAATCGATTACTGTTGATGGCTTGAGTACCCAAGTCGGTACAGGCCACTCCAGTTGGGAGGGGATGTTGGGTCGCCACGGGATCGGCAGCTGCAACAGCGATGGCCTTATTCATCTGCAGGTCTGAATAGGCCACAATCCATCTCTCACCTACACACTCTTTCGTCTTCCGATTAGCGAGACACAACTTGGATGAGCTCCTACACTAAGTGCGCCCACCCTGCTACCTTGCCCGCTGGGCATGCCATTTAAGCAGGGAGAAGGCGAGGAGATAGGGTGAGATAGATTAATCGCATGCTGGCTTCACTAATAGATTCGTGGGCGATTCGCTGCTGGAGCACTTCGTGAGGCAGCAGTGGACGCCGCTGTGCAGGACAGTCAAACTGTCGTAATCACTCCATTAATATGTTGCTGTATTCAGATGGCGGGCCCTTTCTCTTGCGGGCTCCTGATCTGCTACAGCAATATCTTTGCGAGTTAAAATTGAGATCATGCCCTTAATACTCGTACACAGTTTGTCGTGTGAATTAAACGACCTGCTCAGAACTCACAGGAGGTTGTTTTTGCATCTGGTATCGTGATTTTTCCGTTCAGTGTACTCCCGGACTCCTTCCTATCTTAATTCAGAAATCTGACAGTTTTGCTTGCATGCACGTCTGTGCAAACTTGTGCCAAGTTCTGGGAATTGGCCTATTTTATGACGTTGTTTTACGCCTTATTTTAGGAAGCAACTTGCAAAAATACTCTAAAAGGATTTTATCAAAAAGCAGTTTTTCGGTATGTCCCACCATGTACGCTGATTTCGCCATTAAATTATGTTAATACATTTCAATTAACATCTTGCCTGAACCTCTTACGCGAGCCTCGAATCTACTTGAATTCGCTTCCCCCGTCGCGTCCTTTTGAGTGCGGCCTCATCCGTGCTCTGAAGTGAGACCAGTCTGAAACCTCTGAGAATTAACCGGATGACTCTTGTTTTCTAACGTGAGTTGCTAGCGAGAAGAGCATAACTTCCAGGAAGTCTCTAAAGACTCTTCCTTGTGATTTTTTACTAGCCTGTCCCACTTCAAGTTTTCATGAGTCAATCTCTGGGAAACCATTTTTATTGTTTCTTCCCGAACATTTTAGAGCGCGTGATGTGGAATCTTACAAGACGTATTCGGCCCATACTGTTTGACTCTCAGTGGGCGAAACTGTGAATACTTACTTTGTTGAATACCAGAATCCATTGGCCTCTTCATTCTGGCGCAGAGTTCTTCGTACGGCACACTCTGAAGATAGGGGTTAAAACCGTGCGCCGAACAATAGGCGTGTTTACTAGAGATAGCATGCAGGATGACAGTGTGGGTCAGACAATGCATTGGTTGGAAGATGGCCCCCAGAACTTCTGGCAGAAAGCTGTGCGACAAGTAATATCGTCGCTTACTTCCCGCTAACCACAAAACTCAGCCTGGGCGGAGCGCAAAACAAAAACTCGTAGCCTAACTCACTGCTCGTCGACGACACTCGAGCAAATGG
>CACRXP010000193.1:445812-464645 GCA_902702965.1 Spirometra erinaceieuropaei | reverse complement strand
CGTAGGTGCTCGAATCGTGTAAAATGAAGCAGCGTTCTGCATTGAATTGTCCTGTTCCATAACGTCTTTCTTCGTTTTTCTAACATTACGGCCCAGAATGACTTTTTCTCAAGCTAACCCAAATTCTTTATTGCGGTCTGAGGGACTGAACATGATTTTGTCTCCTTTTGACGCTGTCAATCGGTTTAAACATTATTTTTGACGCTCATTGCTCCGATACTTTTGGTTTTTAGTAAACTTACCGTTCAAGGACGCGAAGGTATAGGGCGGATAAGGTATCGGCCGGGTAGACTGGGTTGACCTTGACTGGCGGAGGGCCAGTTTCAATGCCACTCCCCTCCTCCGCGCCCTCTGTCAAGGTGACTTGGTCGGCATTAGTACTGGTGGCGTGACTCTCCTTGGCAGGAGACTGGTCGTTGGACATGAGTCGTTCATCCAATCTGAAGTGTTCCTCGAGAAAGAGTGTTAGCCAGGCAGTATGGAAGGGCCAATGAAGGAGGAGACAGAGCCAAGCACCCACGACGTCCAGAAAATTCGGTCGTGTCATGCCCCGAGTAGCGGACCTCACTGGTTTCATTAGAGTGACTGATTGTTCACCTTCACTCCTAAGAAGACGACCTTGAGGACAAAAGACAGAAAAATAAGGGTAATGTTTACACTTTTTGTATTGCAAAAAACTTCTACCGGGTATGCCCCGTCAGACAGCCTAGAAGACAGAAACCCATGTCCACCACCTGAAGAGAAACTTCGAGACGAAACGCTTTTTTTCTATTTGTTAAACTTGCTCTGCATCACAAACTTAGTTTTTCGTCTTCACGTGGACAACAACCTCGAACCCGAACAGGTACGAGTTTCCGGTTATAGCAGGACCTTAGCTGATTGAAAGACGGAAAAGGACAAGGGATGTGTGTTCCGTCTACCCTTTAGTCAGCCCAATCAGTCATATACGTTCTGTTCGATTTGGGAATCTTTGAATGGCGAACGTGTCTATCAGGTCTGAGCACCTGCAGAACTTTCACACCACGCTTGGCGACTTCCACTAAAATAGGCATCAAAGTTCACGAGTGAGAAAAACGAAACCCTTACTTTACTTGCATGGGTAAAAAGAGCTAAAAGTTGTCGTAGCTCATTGCAACCCCAATAAAGTCACTTTCTTGAAAAATAAGTAAAACAGCGGGGAGGCAGCGACGAGAAGCGGAAAATGTGGTTAGCTGTCAAAATATGGGTGATGGGACAGAGTAATCAGTCTAAGTTATTGTATTAACTAATCAGGATAACTTCGTGTTTTTTAACTGAATGCATTGAATCCGGAGGAATTAACAAATCGTTGAATTGATCGATGTACCTGAGCCTCGCTTACTAGATTTCAGTACGTTGGAGGAGGCAGGTGCATCAGTTGTTTGAGTAATGACCGGATTTCCATCTCATTCCCATAATTTACGCTGCCCTCACCCGCATAACTGCAGACCCTGGGAGCGCACGAAATACTGCAGAAAGCGTCAAACTGATCATGTGGTTTTGTTCGTTCCTTGGTAAACATGACTCGGCCGGGCATTGAACCCGCCAACTGGTTTAGTAGTGAACTCTTGATTCGCGTAATATGCGTTCCGTGGCCTCGAAGACGCTTCCGGTGTTAGGAAAGCTCATGTCACGTCCGGGGTTCCATCTCATTGTTGCTATTAGTTACTTGCCTGGCAAGGCCATATACACCTTGTTATGGAGGCTCATGGGTAGACATTCTTTCTGGGTTAATCGTGCGCATAGCAGTCATTCTTGATTTTATTTTGTAGGCCGTACTGTACGAACATTCTACCATTTGAAACTGATGGAAGGTCTCGTAAGAGCCGACTATCTTACCTCTATTCTTGCTCTTTCAATGTATGGTTATTTTAGTTGCCCAATTGGTTGTCTGTAGCGATGGCAGAGAGAGAGAGTCAGTTTACGTTCTGTGCCATCTTCCTTCACAAATAGGATATGTGAAAAGATGCAACTCGCCTAATCACGAAAAGTGTACACGTATTCGAGTTTAACGCCTACAAAGGCTTTATTAATGTACTAGCGCCATAGAACAGCTTAACATTCCCAAAACACACGATCCTCCAGGTTTCGAACCACAAGTATTCTGGTCGACCAGCAGTTCTTGAAATTTAACATCAACAAATGCTGCTGCAGTTCTTGGC
This sequence comes from Spirometra erinaceieuropaei, assembly GCA_902702965.1. Classification (NCBI taxonomy): domain Eukaryota; kingdom Metazoa; phylum Platyhelminthes; class Cestoda; order Diphyllobothriidea; family Diphyllobothriidae; genus Spirometra; species Spirometra erinaceieuropaei. The sequence goes on along the minus strand of CACRXP010000193.1, from coordinate 462,465 downwards.
AGTGTTCTCTGACGATGCTCAGATGACATTGCAAATGTACATGCATGCAGGCATTTGCCAGTGTGGAAAAAAGCTTAAATGGAGACCGTTTTCGCTACCACCTTTCAAGCATCAGGAGAAATAGTGAAAACAATGGTTATTTGTGAGGGGACTCTACAGTTCTGGTGGTTTTTATCAGGCCACTTAAGTCTTAAAAAGGCCTCGAACGAAAGGCAACTTTATCCACATGTTTTCTATTTTTTGATTATCGATTGGGGAACTGTCTCCACTCGGCAAAACGGGGCATTGCGTCCAAAAAAGCCTAAGGTCCTCTTGTACTTCGAAAAATGGTGGCACAAACCAGTTAAGCTGTTATTCTCGTCGGTTTCTGTCACGTGAAACGGCATCTTTAATCTTGTCGCACATTCTCAACTAAAAGTCTTACGCCTTCCCTTCCTGCTTCAGTGGGCTTCAGGAGTATTCGAGAATTTCTGACAAAACCGGGGGAACCGCAATAATCAGTTCTGGTTTATTCGCCAGTAACAGCCAGCGGGCACAAGTGCGGATGGGGTGTGATTCGGAGTTCACACCAGGGTTTTTGGTCGTTGAACTTTCAGTCGAGCGCTTTACAGTTACATTACGATCAGCCTGTCGGTTTGGATGGACGGTGTCCAGAATTACGCAGGAATGACCTTCACCGTCTTGACGATTATCGGAAAATCGCATAAAAACGAACGTTCTGTAGTTAACAAACGTTACCGATAAAGTTAGAGGGCCTGGCTATTTACTTCTGAGGTATTTGTGGTCATCAACCAGGCATACCTCAACCTAAACTTGGATCGCACTGGGGGGCTTGAATCTGGAAGCGGACTCAGCTGCATTTTGTCGACCAGTCACCATAGACTGAATACCACCACCCCCATGTGACTGGGAAGTGGAAATGAGACGGAAGTAAAGTGAAGGAGAGCAAAGTCGAAAGTTAAGTAAAAGGAGAATAAAAATTTTAGAAAGTGAAGTAAAATGCAGTAGGAAAAGAGTGTAGAGAGGAAACATACTAAATTAAAGTTAACCCTGAAGTCTTTCCATGAGTATCTCCACATGTCCAGTAAAATAATGAAAGTGACATCGGCAGTTGGTTACCTGGAAACTTTTGGAAGTTCATTTTAAGCTTATTGTCTTACGAATAAGCGTTTGCTTGAACCCGATCAAGACTGGCTGGCAAGAAAAATCTCCGGAAAAGTCAGTTAGACAGTGTTGCTGAGTCGTCATTCAGACGGTATCTGCAAACAGTCCATGTACCATGTGTGCATGCATCTTTCTGCTCAGGAATGTTGATCAGGGGTCTCCTCGACAGAAGAGGATACGAAAAGGCCCTGGGTAATTGCCGTCTCAGTGTAGTTTATCTTTGTTGGTGCAGCGCTGGTAATTTTCCACAAAGTTAGACCTTGAGGGCTTACATTAAGCAATGGCATCGGACTTAAATGACCTGAAAATTATTCGTATCGGAGGAAGGACAGGGAAACAGGCACTCCCTATTACAGATGACATTGAACTAAATTCCAGGAGATAAGGGTTGGAGTTAAGGTTGGAGTTAGAATCAGAATTGGAGTTAAGATACAGGAGTAGGTACCCCTGGGATTTGGAGCAAAACCGTCTGCTATACGAGAGGATACTTATTCTTGTGTCTTACTGCATCGAGAAAACAGAAGACGACAATAGCAGCATTCGGAATTTTTGAGTATGCATTGTCGTGGGCCAGAAAAAAATTTCGGGACTGATCTTTGTTCCCTGTGAATCTCCTTCTGGGAAAATGCTCGCATTAGGAGCTGAAGCTTCGATCGGTGACTTCGGATAGGATTAATATTTTATGATTTAGTCACTCTGATAGCCAGTACAGTGGTTTCTGAAAAAGGTTAGTAGTTTAAGACATAATTCTCTCATACGATAGTGAACAATTTGAAGAAAAGCTGAAAATATAAAAAGGCACTTGGCTTAACGACAGTTTTTAATTCGGAGCCGACAATACCGCGCCAGTTTCTTCCTGGCAGGAATATCTTTATCAGTCAGCGGTGCCAACAGTCTAACACTTAAGGCCCTTTTAGATCGGGGCGCAGTACCTCATGCCACAAATGTCGTCCTATTTTAAGTCAACCGTAAATGCTCTAGCGCATTACTTCTATATACGAAGTGCGCTATCAAATGCTCGTGGTATGGGTGTAGAGAATCTGGTTAGCGCTCTAGCATCCCATATGCGGACATTTTAGTTGCAGTCACATGGTTAGGTCAAGTTAGATTTGAGAACATTTGTACTAACGGACTGAAGACTTGTAGAAAATATGGAAATAAGTGTGTAAAATTACCCAGAAAGGCGATATGCGTGAGGAGGTGCCGCAGTTTTGAGCAGTTTATGTCAGCCAGCGGGTGGTCACAAAGAAAATACTCCAACACTGAACGACCCATCCAACGATCCGTGATCCTTGTATCTCCGGGGACTTCAGTGGTCTGAAGGTGGCCACCGCCTGAGTGGTTAGTCTACGAAGGGCAGAAACAGGCAGAGTCAGCTTTAACTTGTGAGCGCCTGATTCAAGCTATTTAAGGAGTGGAGCCCAGACATCAGGCGAGTAAAATTCTTGTTCCAGCGGCTGCGTCTCCCTCTCACTAAACATCACTCCAACCATGTGTCTGCCTCGTGCAAACAAGGTTATCCCACTAGTAATTGCATCCAACAAGCTTTACGTTCATCTTGCGTCCTTCATGTACAATGAAAACAGAAAAATAGTGCTCATAAATATCCATCTATAGTTTTATAGAGCATTGTTCTGTCTTTCAGTGAATTTAATGATGATAAATAGGACGAGAGCTCATTTCAAAGCTTTTCTCTTGGTATTCGTCTTCATGGGCAAATTCCGAAGAACAAGGTAGGTCCAGCATTTTCTCGCAGGTAAATTCCTCTAGCTGATCCTTGATGACTTTTGTAATGTGTCGATGTGCATTTTCGTGGTGGGAGTTGATCCCCTTCATTTGAACTAATGATAGGCGTTTTCTTAGTACGACAGTTTTCAAGCGGCTAAGGTGCAAGCAATATACATCGGCGTTGATTGCCGGATAACTCCATAATGGATGACTTCTTGGATATCACAAAATGCAAGTATTCCAAAACTTACCTTACCGCCTGAGCACGCTTCTCATTGTACTTTCTAACTGAATGCGGACCAGAGAAGAATGCGTCAAGTAGTTTGCGGTTGACAGAGCCATCAGTCATGTGAGGGAGGGGGGCGCGGCTTAACATTACCTTCAGTGACAGTATTAGGGTCAAATTGCCGACTAATTATCACACCGATAATCAACACCTGTGATTAAATTTCAGCAGTCAGCTATTCGAATAAGGAGCAACCAAGTCATAATCGCACCCGGCTCAACTATTGGCGATTAATGCTCTGGCAGCTGATTGTGTTAGGCACGTTGAGGCATGCTAACTACATTCTCTAAATACAGCACCCCCCGCGTCCATCGCCTATATTTGTCGTTGTCTCTAATCATGAATTAGAGTCAGAATCCGAAACAGCAGTCAAAAAACATTCCTGTTCCAGCGATCGCGTCTTCTACGCCATGAAGTTTAAGGGCACGACCTATAATCAGCACGTTCGATTCCTTTCCACAACAAACGTTTAGGAAATTCAGTTAGAAGTTAATCATCAGCCTAGTAACTTTCGTCTGAAGTAAATCCGTGGCCAAAGACCGCTCAGTGGGAGTCATGCAGATATGTCTGAGACTGGCCTGTTTCCTTATTTTGCACATGTATATCGCTCATAGAATGAATCGATTGGTGTACCTTGTCATCGCACCCACGACAGTTCGACCGTCGATTCTGACGATGCTTACCATGTGCTGCGTAGCAGAGTGGGCCCAGGGAAGATGACTTGTGCGCGAATATATTTATAGCGGAGGCAGTCATGCGCTGCATCTACCGCACTCGCTCCTCCTCTCCCACCTGGGCCCGTTGTCATGGCATAGTCAAGAAGACTGAAGGCGGTAGGGGACGGAGGCGGCTGACGTGGTGTGGGCTTGCACCCGGGCGCTCCACCACACTTCCCCAGGTATGACGTTTGTTTTGGCTGTGCAGCCCAGTAACGCGTACCGAACCACACGTTGGTTCATCGCATTTACCGTGTGGTCCGTTGTTAGAGGCATTGGCTGCCTGAACGGAAGAATCGTTGTGGTCTCATTCAGTTAGGAAGTATGTTGCACTAATGGACTACCGACGTATACGTCCTCTCTTGGCTGGCTGGTTGGTTTGCCGGTGCCATAAATACATTTGCGAAAGACTGAATGAGACTGAAATAATCCACCAAATCAGGACAACAGTGGAGGTCTTGGGATTGGAAAGTAAATCCACTGTATTATGGAGCCATGGCGACTTCGATCTTAAGTAATATTGTGCAGTTTCTCTTATAGTAAGTTTCTCAGACTAAAACGACAGCCATGTGTATTGTTCCGTGGAATGATCTGAAAATTTTGCTTCCTCAAATCTTCCTCGCCTAAGCGCATAAAGCCTTTGAAATTAACCTTCCACCCGCCCTATCTCTCTCCCCATTTACAAGAGGGCAGTTTTCGGCTTTGATGTAGGAAATGTTCAATTAGCCGATTGAAACTACTTTTTGTTCATTTATTTTTGCTAATTAAATGTGGCCGTCTTCCATAAAAAAGCTGACATTTTGAGCGAAAGCAAATTCTTTCTTCAACTACTTTAGTTGGAAAGGACAGAATAAGTTAAAGTGTTTGCCAACTTGCTTATTCATTTGATTTACAAGTGAACAATAGTCCCCCTGGTCGCCTTATGCATAATAAATTATCAAACAATGAAATATATAGAATGAACCGCTTTCAAAATTTAGTTACAAAACATTTCACGCGCTTGCTTTTCCAAAATTTATACTCGTGTTATTTGAACGTTTTATAAACTAGGCGAAAAATCTGCTCATTCTGGCTGCAGGAACATGTTCGGCGTCTTCCAGACACGGTTTGACATTATTTCGGTTGAAGCATCACAGTTTTTCAAGGCAAATATCACCTATTATCTGAGCAGACCTTTATAATGCAAGTAGTCAACTTATTTTAATCTTTTAAAACGGACGCTATTTTACTCCCTGCTGGGAATCTGATATCGGGTTTTTTAAGGCATAGAACTACTTTACTGTATTTTCCGTTTCTTTCCTCGGATAGGAAATGTTTATGTTCTTCCGACCCTAAATTACTTTCTCGATGCTACAAACGCCAGCAGTGTGTTTCCAACATTCACTTGGGGACCTTAGGATCTAAGAAGAACGTAGGACTTCTAAACGCGCCTCTGGGTTAGCATCGTAAATTTAATATTTAAAAATATTTCGAAACTAAAGATGGCGCAAGATAATAATGAAATAAACGAGCTGAATCTGTCAACCTTTGTTTGCCGTTCGTTCATACTAGCTCGTCCAATTTTCTGACGGTTCTTCGAAATTTAGTCGTCATTTTTATTCTTCTCATTCATTTTTGCTTCTATCTCTGTATTTATGCGGGAATTTGTCCCTTCTTCTAGTATATACGTATTTTTGGTATATTCTCATCATTCCACTGTAATCTGCCTTGTCTATACCCACACCAGCTTGAGAAATGTCAGTTGTAGTAGAACTTGCGAAAAAAGTATCGTTCGATCTTCATGACATCCATACGTGCAGCATACAGCCAGTTTATCGCACCTGTTGCGTGGCGACCTCGGAAGTGCAGATGTCTTCAGCAATATGCACGCCAGCGTCTGCGTAAAAAGAACTGTCTTCCTTGACTTTCTTCCGAAAATGATTAGGTTATCTCTACCAGACTGCATGACGTAAGGTTGCCACCATTATCAAAAGCAGCATTATTAGAAGAAACAGTGGACGTCTAAAATAAAATTCAGGCTAAAACTGCCAAGAGGTGTTTCCCTTTTCGAGACAGGCGAGGTAGACGTGTAGTGGTCCTCTTTAAAGACAGGTTATCCAACAACTGCTGGCCCTCATTCTCCTCTAAAGACTTATTCAATGTCATTGCTGTCTTCTGCAAGTTCCAACTCCTTCAACTTGTAAGTGGGCTATTTTCTTTGGTCTTTATAGTTCTATTTCAAATAAAAATAATGTCCTAACCCCTTTTCAACTTTTTTACAGAAAGAGGAATTTCTCTTTCCAGTGTCTTCTAACTGGCTCTGGCCATTGCATCGTGCTAGGCTTTCCAGATGCGCCTTGATTGACCATTCCCATAGAATGCTAACCAAAGTCCGGAAATTTGTTTCCGATCAGGAAGGATTACTAAAGTGGAGTTGTAATATTGCTCAACATACCGTCTAATTTCAAGACATTTCAGTGGCGGCAGGACGTCGGCTTTTGATTACGCTTGTTTTTTGGCTACCTGCAAAAACTGCATTCGGTAAAAAGTGACCGCTTAGTACTTTGCACGTTTCTATCGATATTCAGCAGGCTCATAAACTCAAATATATTTCATAGAAAAAGTGCAAAGGAGCATCGGCTGCTGTCCTCCTCTGGTAAGAAATCACGTCTTCAACTTTTACACTGAAAATAGTATTTACCGTACTTAAATAAACTTTATAATTATGATATTTTTAAGATCGTGAAATGTCCTTTCAAGCTGCATCGTATGTGTGGTTTGTTAATACTCCTTATGAAGTACACAACATAAGCCACATATAATGCACACCTTGATGAGCCTTATATGATATTTTCTAAACGTGCAGAGGAAGTATGACTGTACTTACACGGAAAGTAAACAGGTCGTAAACTGTTAATCCTAAACACACATGCAGCCGAAGGTCGAGTTCAAAGTTGTTCGAGAATAAAAAGACGTCTTCAAAACCGAAAGATACTCTTCCGTCGACTATTAAAATTTGAAGCGGATGTGATCGGATACTCGAAGAGTACAAGAAAGGATATTTTGTGCATGTTTTCTATGAAAGGTGTTTAAATTAATAAGGGCATCAAGAGTCAATGGGGAAACTGCACACTAACTAAGTAGCCACTTTTAGTTAGTACGATTTTTGTCGGCATCCAGAGGAAAACGCATACAAAAGCGGACATTTTTTCTGAACTGTACGGCATTTCAGAATGTTGGTGAACATATCATAAGATACGTCAGTTGCTGCATATCAAGTGTAGACAGACAGTTTTACGCAAACCAGAGTTTCAAACTGCGTCGTAGGATCGTTTACTTCAAGGTTTAATCTCTTGCATCGACACGGACTTTCCTAATATATCTGGCGTTCACGCCTGTGTTAACTTCTTCACTTCCTCTAACTGTTGAGTTTTCGATCTCATTTGTCTTCAGGATAATCTTTATCGATCGCAACAGTATTTCCTAGTCGTGTCTGAAGTTTTAAGACGCCATCGCGGACTTTTCTACAAGATATACTGACATGCTACCGCGAAGACAGTTATCCGTTAGCTCCAAACGGAAAACTACGGCCTGGGTTTTCCTTTTAGCTTGCCGTTTTCTTTTTGAGTCTGGTTCTGCCTATTTTATCTTCGCTGACAAATGGGAAAACCTTGAATACCTCGCCAGTCAACAAGCCCTGCCAACCCATACAGACGCTGATCTAGAGGCGCTCAGAAGTTCTTCTATTCAAATTCCCTGTTATTACTACCGAGAGGCTTCTGCCAAGTGTCAAAGTCTGTAAAGCCTCCCTAATTTAAAATCTGTTGCACTTAAGAGCGCCCCTCCATTATTTTTGGCAGCAAATTTGAGGTATTCCTATTCATAAGAAGCCTATTCACTTTTCTTGTACTTTCATCTATTCCGTTGCCTGCTCTTCGAGGTTCAGTTCACTGGACGAGTGACCTTGTGTACCCCTAAACTTTCTCTTCCATGCTTTTTCACTCTGATCCGCTAAAATTTGTGTGGAAATGCAGACACAGGATTGTTAATATTGCTGTTCTGGTGGTTCGCACCACTTATATGAGCTTATACAACGGCTGGCATGTCTATCAGCATGTATTCCCTGAACCCTCTTTGAATTTAATACAGCCCTCAAAAAAACATCCGAATGTAATTCTTCCGCATGGGCTGTATCATGGTTTACAAATCGCTCCTCTTTCCGAATTTAGATCGCCCAGTCTGACAGGGCAAACCTCTTCTTCACAATAGCCACTTTTGCATGACAGAGACGTGCACCGATCTATCCAGATTGCAGTACAGAAATAGGCATTTTCGTCTCATCATTGAACTCAGACTCCATAGGCCGTTGGGTGGTGATATGACTCCTAACGGTCAATAATTATGCACGCATCCATTTTGAGAGTCTATTTATTCAGACTGCCGACCTAAAACCTGGCAAGTCTAAAGAAGTTGATCGTCTAAGTCAACTATGGTTAATTACTGCCAACAGTATGTAAAGAAGGCTACGAGGAGCTAAAGTCCCTTGACAATGGCCCACATCGATAGTCTCGGTAAAAGACACTCAGAGAGAATTATCCTCCGAAATATTGTGGAGCGCACCGAAAAGCCCACCGTGGTAACTTCAGGAGGGACAGACTTGTTTACAAGACTACCTTTTCAAGGAAACGCAGCAAGCGACGTAGTAATATGAGCTCTGAAGACAGCGATAACTAGTGCTTTCGCCTTGGCGAATTTACGCGTATTTTTTACGAAATTTCCCCTCCTACGCTTGGGAGGTAAAAATCGACTACCGTGGCAGGCCACGTCGATGTGTATTTACCCGTTCATTTGCTCCTATAGAGCGGGATACATTGACCGTAAAACGAGGCGCCTGGAAAAGAGAGTGCGTGAACACATACCGGGCTGGCTAGGCAGAGGGGAAAACAGATCGATTGTGAGTCCCATTCCTGCACATCGTCTCGATACGAATCCCCGAGTCGATGCTAAATAAGCCTTGTAGGTCGTCTGCCGGAGAAGAGGAAATTTCACCAGAGGCCTACGCCAACGGGTGTTAGGTACAGCCGAGGCAGTGGTTATGCGGCCATCCTATCCAGTGCTATGTTGTCAGAAGACGTTGATACATGGCGTTCTGTCTTCCGTGGCCAATGCCGACCCTAGATGTTCATTGCACACCGCCCCAATCCCCTGATGGCAGTGATGTGTACTCGACGTACCCGCGTACACAACCTATGTCACCCTCTTGCCCAATGATCATGACACGCCGATATCGCCATGCGGTTGGCGTGAGGATGATGTGTAACTGGTGATGATTTACTGAAAACCCGTTTTTGCCAAACTAACTTTTCAAATATATATTTACCGATCGTTTGTTTAGCCTTTTGACTAAAACGTTTATGGTGCGATTAGCGGTATTGCTCTATATCTCTCCTGTTTATTTCTACGAAAGTTGCGCTTTGACCTGCGGGTGGTTTCTTACGAAAGGGTAGGAAAGAGCACGGAGTATGTAGCAACGTCAAACTATATGAAATATTCTAATACGTCTCAATGACGCGGAGGGTCTGAGAGCCCGATCACTGTATGGAGTTCAAAAGCAGTGTTTTGGTTGCACTCCATACAAAGGCGACGCAAATAAAGTTAACGGAAGGAGTAACCGCACATCGATCAAATGACCTGCTGGAGAAAACAAGCTCCGAATGCATAACAACCGGGGCTAGTCTTTCTTTCTCTAGACACACTTGACGCAGCCATGATTTTAACGAGTAAAGTATGGCCTATAATATGTTACGATAATCATGAAACTCGTGCATAATCAGAGATTCGTCTAAAAATTCCCTTTTCAGATATATGAAAAAATGCCCCCCCCCCCCCTCAGGAGGAGTTGTTAAGGTATTTTTGGTAAAGCTCGTACATTTCCGAAGTAACTTACCCGGATAGCAAAGTTCTGATCAAGATCGCGATCTGTGATATCCGTGACGCCCGTAAGCAGCAACTGACCTGGCGTTGGTTCATCCAGATACACAGTCAAATGGCAGCTGTCATGAATAATCTGCCAGAAGTCTACAATCCCAAGCGTTGAGAGGTCTCTAGTGCGTCCTGATGACGCCAACGTAGGTGCTGATTGTACACCAACGCCGTCGCGGACATTATCCGGGACCTGTGGGACTTCAAATTGCTTCTCGAATTCCCTGAGGGTCTGAAGTGATCCGCCCTCAGTGCACATTAGCATCAAAATCACATTTGGAATAGTTTCATCGCCGGCCAGGTTGATTCCATCCTCTCTCTCTTCCTCCCGGCCTTCACTCCCTTCCTTCCGCATATTCTCTTCCAGATCTTCCGTATCCCGACCCTCTACTCCGATCTTCTTGGTGGCTGGATTTGCAAACCACTGTACGGCGCCATTGTTAAATCCGGGTGCACTGAAGAGGAGTTTTTCAAGGAGTTTGCAAAAGACGGCGATTTTCTTTATTGACCCACGATTTAAACCAATACTGTCATTTAGGGCATCCACGGAGATTAAGAACCGAGTCTGTCGACTGCCATGGCGACTATCAAGCAGAGAGAGGATAAGACAAGTTTCGAGTAGTTGGCGCCGCAGCTGGCATTCAATCGCAGTCAGTTTGTCTACTTTTGCATCGTCACTAACAGCCACCTCATCTGCTTCCGACAGCCCCAGTTCAATATTTGTAGTATTTTTGCCCACTAGTCGAGTGCGGGGGCCATAGGGAATATCACTGGAGTTAAGCGAACAAGCGTCAGTGGAGGAATCAATTGACAGAGTATCTTCTACATCATCAGTACCAAGAATACCGTCGTCGTCCTCATCACTCAACACGGAGTAAGGCATACCGGAGTTTCTAGTGCCACCATCGTTTGCTCTGTTTATTTGTCTTTTCAGGACTGCTCCATTCCTGGGGTTCTTCTTCGTCGCAACACGACCTGTCTTCATCCGCTTCGGGCGTCTCATGTGGCTCTCTTCAAGCAGTATCGCGTCCTCGGTCTCCAGAAACGCTGCATCACCACCCTTTCGGAGGGAGTTACGCCTTCTCTGTTGGTCTAGCTTCCGGCGAACCCGTTGCAAACTGTGTACGGGGCTGTCATAGCCCATCCGAATGTGTTTTCCATGTCGCGAAGAGGAGTGCCAATGTTTGTCTCTGGCTGTGACGGCTGCCACTGCTGCAGCTGTGGCCGCTACAGTGGCTGCAGCCGTTATGTCTGTCCTTGTGTAGGTTAGAGGACCGTTTGAATCTGTGACGCAAAGGAGGAATGTACGACTCAGGAAAATAAGAAATAAAATTTTAAAATTACGACTTTAGCGAAGGCAATATCAGCCAGTACTTCACCTAGTCTTCTTATAACATCACTAGATTATTTTTACGGTCGAACATGCTAAAAAGAGGGCGTCTTCCAGTAGAGTTTTGTCCTATCTTTATTGTCTAAATTATTATATTGTCGTGCTGCCAAACCCCTCTTTGCCTTGACATATCTTGAAACCCCTCGATGCGATATACACCGGGATGTTTTTTCTGGTTCTTGCTCTTGCGTGCGCCGTTTAATATTGTTGCTCCTGTTCTCTCAGTGTAACCGTTATTTGGAGTACGTTTTTTACGAGACTTTGTTTGAAATTACTGCCGGTCACATTCCGGGTTCAGAGTAGTCTTCACAAACTTTTTGAACGTTAACTCCACAAGGAAGCAGTTAAGCAAAGGGAAGAACAATCATCCAGCCCCCATCTCGTCCCCAAAGGGGATCTCGGTCGTCTCTGCTGTTTGCCGACGCTTTGTGAGATTTAGCAGCCAGCCACTAACTGCTGTTCACATCCCCGCCACCTCCTCTTCCTCAGTCTCTACCGGGGTCTACCCTACGGAATGGAATGCAGCATACAAAAATACTTCTACACTCATAGCCGATGGTTTCCAACCTAACTTATGACTATCCGCCAGAGACGTTTCTTCCACTGAACATCCCTTTAGCTGAACTCATTCCTGCCATTTATAATCACGTAAACTCTATGTAACCCGAGCTACATCTGCCCTTTTATATTAGAATATTTTCATAGTTCCTACTAGTACGTGTTAAATATTTACTCCGATGATGTGCATAAAAGACAATTTAGTGTAGCGTAGTACTGCGATTTTCATTAGAATGCTAAAAAAACAATAACGAGGCTTATGGCAACGACAGAAGTATTTATGATGTGGCTGACTAGTATGGCAATGACGTCCCGCTCTTGGACACTGCCCATTGACTTCAACGACGACTGACGGACAGTGATACACTGGTAAATAGTCAGTCCTGTGGTGCAGCTGGTCTCATTTGGAATCACCATGCAGTATGCGTAAACGTGTTTTTGGTCCGGGTTGCAGGTGTCGGCTGCGTTCTGGTTGTCTAAGGGAAGCGTGGATGATTTTGGAAGGACGCCGTCTCGTTCTTCCATTTACTAATCGACCTGTATCTATTTCTATATCTGTCCCCCCATTGGGCGTTGCGCTAGCCTCGCATTGATCACCCCTCCTTAATTTGACACCGCAGTTCACTTACAAATGGGGTGAAATGTTAGAAAACATCAGATAGAAACGCCCTTTTTACGAAATTTGTCTCTTACTTCGCATATTATGATGAAAGCGGTCATAGCCAGCACATACCGTTCTCCGATGTTCCTTTGGAATTTTTTTACCGTTCGGAGAAGATTGAGTTAATTCACAGATATAAAATTTACTACATTGATTACTCTTAAGATGGAAGCTAAGATTTGTATTTCAGTAATAAATTCGGGAGAAGAAGAGCTTCCATCTCCTGAAAAGAAACCATATTTATGCGACCCTTCGGAATAATTCTGGACTTGGTACTCTGGAAACGACAAGTGTCTTCAGTTCATTGTCCATTTTTTACCAAGTTAATTCAGCCCGCGCATTAATCAGACCTCGATGGGCGAGGTTATGTACCATCCGATACGCGACCCGGTGACAGCCTGATGAACTGGCATCTTTGTGGCCGGCTCCTTTCGTTAAATGGTTGTTTTGCAATCTTTCTCAATCCATTTCACAATCGTTGCTTGCGGGCACGTATTGTCTGGCAAGCACATTGTTGACAAACCCATTCGTAAACTACCGCATCCAGTGCGGGTAGACCAATAAATATATTGGAAGCTAGATAAATTTATCACTCACTAAGGCAAGTGTAACTTTTTTCAAGGATCTTGAAATTTCTTCTGTTTCTTCCTTAAACCAAAGACAGACCTTACCATGGCTTTCCAGCTACACACATGGTTAATTTAGGACAGTAAACTTCGTGTCTCCTTTTTATTACTTTTTTCGCGTCCAGCGCTTGGGCTAACACAGGCAGTGCCACATATAATACATTCTGAGGCTGCGTAAGTTGGCGGTGCAAATCTGACTCACACTGAGTTCTCATTTTTCGGCCCCTATGTTTTTATCCTATGTTTGACGCAAACACAGATATCCATCAAACTCTTACGGTGGATTCCGCTCAGCGTGACTAATTCGGCCTGCATCAGAGCCGGCTGCACGTCGTCAGGCTAACCACCGGGAAGACAGAGGTGCAAAAAATAGGGGCTTACCTCCCGTGTAAGGCCATTTATTGCCTGCTGGGGGTGGAAAACACCCAGGCGTGGCCGCTGAACCGATGCAGCCATCGGTCTCGCAGCGATCTCTACCAACAACACAGAGAGTGGTAAACTCTGAATCCGTCAGCTCCTCCCCATAGAAGTCACGTGATAGGGCGCGAAGACGAACACGCCCACGAAGGAGCCTGCATACCGGCCGCACGATTGCAACACCCAGAATTAGCAAACTGAGGAGCCAGAGTGCGAGGGAAGCTATTGCCACAATTGTGGAGACCCGATCTCCTGCTGGTTTTCTCTCCAATTGCTCGAAACTCCTGTCTGCGCTGCCGTTAACTACAGCGGCACGAGATGTGAGAATGGAAACACCGTGAATTCGGAGGACAGTGGCGAAGGTGAGAGACGACAGGAGACAGAGAAGAGACCAGAACCAGAGAGGGAGGCAGCAGGATTTCCGGCATCTTTGATCAGAAGCTAGTAAAGAGAGCAGACAGGTGAACAATGTTTAAATTCACAAAGCGATAGGCTCACACGAATCCACTGACTTCCCGAAATAGACAAGAGCCGGCAGAGTGACGGAGATCAACCATCTGCCAGATCGAAGTCGGTTAGGTTCTGATAGCTAAGGGTTTTGGCAAATGCACGGGTATACTGAGATAGCGCTGTTTCGGGCTTATTCTATCCTAACTTAGTCGATGATGGTTCTGACTGTCATCTGGGACCTTATAAACAAAATACGCGCATAGTCGGTGCTTCCGGACGGCGTTTATCAGATGGGTCATGAACACTTCATTGAAACCAACATTACTACCGCCTTGCGAATTGCTGTTCAGTGTGGCTGCAGATGGTGTACTTACTTATCGATGCATGGATTTCCCGATGCAAATAAACTCCGAATAAGTCGTAAACGTTGCTAACATGCAAACATACACTTTGTGAATTTGGTCTGGAAGGCGGCTGCCTGTTCGTGACCACTGTCACTCATTTGGGGATTGTTAGCCAACACTCTTCGAGAAGCTGTCGCAGAAACTGCTGCAGTATACAAATGAAACCCAATTATTCACAGCAGTCTTGTTTAGAAAAGGAGTTAATAACACCCTCCGGAAATCCTTTAACGTGCCTCCAAGGAGCCTTTCCTTACCTCATGGAGTTATCTCCCACAGGCATCTCAAGGTTTCTAAGACCTCAAGTAGCCATGCGTATTTGAATAAATTTTTATCCAGAAGAAATTCGATGATTCACTGATATGTTTCTTGATTGTCCGAAAGTCGAACTGCTTGCGTCGCAGTATTCGCTAGCCGCGTAATACTAATTTAGTCTTCTGCTGCACAGCTCCAGAAACTTCGCATGGTAACCTTACTGATGCCCCTCAAGATGGGGACAACCAGTTGGTCGTTTGTTGCTTTCGATGTGCTCGATAAGTGAGATAATCCGTTCGTTAATTTGGTCCCCGTTGAGAGAAGGCGAGTAACGTCGTCCTCGGTCACTCTTTCCAGTCCTCACTGTTTTCTAATACTAAGGCAGACCATACGAGTAAAAACCGACCAGAGCAACTTCTGTAACCCCCCTCGTTCTGCATGTTCCATACACAATTTAAACCACCTGTCGCTGACGCATCATGCGTGAATGAGAAATACCCAGAGAATGCCCCGTTAGTTTTTTGCAATGTCACACAACTTTTGGAAAACCCCTAAGATAGGATGGCTGGGGTAGAATTCGTCCATTTTTCATTGGACTACGTGACTTATCAGTCAAGTACAACATATGGGTATGCCAGCCTTATCCTCATCTGCCCCCTCCTGAATTCATTATCTTATTTTCGACATCTGAAGCACTACTTACAGGATGTATTCAGCCCTATTATCTCTTGGCCTCCAACATACCTATTTACGATTGCAGAATAAAAGGTTAAATCGCAGTTGGTAGCCAGGAATGGGAAGGCGAGCAGCCAGGTTCCTGTCGTACGGGAATGGTAGGAAAGGGGGTTATATGGGTGGGGTAAATGAAAGGGCTGGTAGTGGATTGCTGGATTTCCTTGGTAAGAGTAAAGTTACCAGGGAAATTGATAGGAAGTTTTAAGTAGGTGAAAAAATGGCAGAAATTTCACCCCTAAACTTAACCGTAAAATGCAATCCTGACCGCAACCGTAAAGCCAAACACTAAGCCTCAAAACCGAAACGCAAACAAAATCGTAAAACCCAACGCTAACCCAAAACCTAGACATAATCCTAACCCTAAACTTGACTCCAACCTTAACCCTAACCTTAAGCCCAACCCTAACCTTAGCCCTAACCTTAGCCTTAACCGTTTACCTAGCGGAAGTCTAAACCCTAACCCTTACACTGAAACCTGACCCTAAAACGCGAACCGTAATCATAAAACTTAACCTACGCCTACGCCTAACCCTCAGTAAACCCAACAGCCTGACCGAAACGGGCGACCTGGCTAACTCAGTAAGAGCACACCTACTGATAAGCAGTGCCCTAGACAAGGTAAGCACACCTACTGATAACAAGTACGTACGTCGACAGTATCAACGTATAATTTCCTGGATACCGACTGCGATTTTACAAAATAAAATATTTCAACGTGCTTCAAAGAGGGCGAAAAATTATTTCCTTCTATACTATTTCAAATGTTACCATGCTTTGTGAGTCGCTACTCAGTTCGGAGTTTGAATTACCTCATTCCTTTTACATGCGAAGATGAAGGAGAGTAGATGTCAGGCATGAGTTCTTGTTAGAAATTAGACTAGTTTACAGTCAGTGACGAATCTCATGAAGTGTAAACCACGATTCTGGAACGCGTCTCTCATCAGAAGGATTTTTAAGTGGGATCGCCGTATTAATCAAAATGTTGCATAATCCCAGGATGTTTTAGTCACTAGCAGACGCCGGCATTTGACTGCACTTCTTTTCGGTTGCCTGCAAAAACAGCACTCGTTAAAAAGTGGCCCCTCAGGTAATATGCATCTCCTCATTGATTTTCGATGATCTCATAAATTCAAATGTACTCTTTCCTGTACTAATTTGGCAGTAAATCTGGCCTATTCCAACTCTTATACACCCGAATGGTATAGATGGGCTCAAAAGAGTTTGCAATTACTAGATATTTTATGGACGCAAAACTTCAATCCAAGCAGCATCCCGTCTATCCGTTTATTAATATATTTTATGAAA
>CACRXP010000193.1:431805-445515 GCA_902702965.1 Spirometra erinaceieuropaei | reverse complement strand
ACAGGCCAATTTCACTTATTTGATTTAACGTAGATCTCAGTTACTATATAATAAGCACACGAAAGGATGCTTTTAAACACATTTTCAGACGGAACAAATTTGGATTTATAAAGACATTGAAAATCAGTAAGGAGATGCATATTACTTGAGAAACCACTTTTTGCCGAGTGCCATTTTTGCATGCGGCCAGAAGGAAGTGAATTCAGAAGCCGGCATCTTATGATTGTGCATTACGAGAATCAAATCCACTTAATCAGTCGTTCCTGATCGAAGGCACCTTTCCGAATTTGAGTTAGCATTTCATAAGATTTGTCACCGACTGTATTTATTGTCTTGTTAATAGTGGTGTTAGGAGAGACTTTGGTCGCTGTGACGAGACCGTTGCCATGTTTAGGGTCGTAAGTTAGCTAAATCATTCATTTGTCACTTGTGCACATACATTTATTTCTATACAAAGGACCGGAAATGGAAACTTTCCGAACTATGTATGAAAATTGATGCTATGTAAATGATCTTCATGTTTCCCTATATGAACTTTCTCGTAACGGCTCCTGATATGTTTGTGTTCAAGGCATGAATTTATTTCTGAACGTTGCCCTTAAGCTACTCGATAGTCCTACCTTATCGGCAAATAACGAATCCTTCAGGTGGTTCCAAATAAAAAGGTTATGTGTTAACAATTCAACAGAAATGGGGGCCAAATTAAATCTAAGTTCTGCAAAATCACAAGATTTTCAAAAGTCTGCCTTAGAAACTGTAATGTGGCTTTGTCCGTATGGGCAGTTGTCCCATCCTGCCGTCACCGGTCCTCTCCTTCACTAAGGGACACAACATCTTCCAGCATTGTTTCATACCGATCGCGATCGTTGCAACTATAGTGATGTATTCGCCGGGAATGGGTTAAGTCAAATCACACTGTCGAGTGTTGTACCACACCAAACCGTAACCTTGAGGGTGGTCAGTTCAGACTGATGGATGGCCCTTGGATTTTCCTGCTCAGAAACGCGGTATTATGCTTGTCCACCGATCCGTTCAAAAAGAAAATAGGCCTTATCTCCCAAGACGAGGAAATAGTGAGTTTGTGCTCTCCATGGAAGGATAACGAGGGTTTTATGCTTTGACCGCCATGAATTTTTCCCCTATAAATTTGCAACAACACATCTCAAAATAGGATAGAGAAACCACAAAATTAATGGCCAAAGAACTTTTAAATTTTGAAATGGTAACGCGAACTATCGGCCATCCCATAGCCTGTGTGGTATGTCGTGTGGTGGTTCACTGCTTGTAGTTACAGTTTAACGGACCTGGTAAACATGAATAGCAATTCGGTGAAGAGGTAACCAGCAACGCCGATGTCCCTAAAGAAGCCAAAACAAACGTAACTTGTCGCTATCGTTAATTTATTCTTAAGTATGACATGTGATAGCGGTTAGTTTTAGCAAAGTAACTGCGGTAACATTGGAGTGGATAAAGTGATATGGACGACAAGGACGGGAACATGTTGCGCGAATTTATTAGTAAAAACATTTTAGTTATTAATGAGTAATCTCCAGCATTCTGGTGGGTGCCGTTTAAAACATGCTCTCCTATTTGCAGCATCTCATTTCTGTCGATATTACAATCAACCCATTGGATGTGCCTGCACGTGTATGCTCAGAGTACCCTTTTGCTGTCTGAAGACGTTCCGTGGTATAGGACATTTTAACCGCGCATGAAACCTGGCTAGTAAAATGCGTCAAACGTTTAATTCTTTAAAACATTAAGCTACTTTGGAAGCCGACCGCTGTCACTGCATCACCCATCGTTCCTGTTCAAAGTCCCGCGATGTCAACGTTAATTGCATGATTGCTGGCTGTACCTAGCGGCCACACCCCGATAACCGCCTCGACCGGCGGGCTAAACCAGGTGAGGGCATCCGTATGTGCATCTCTATACACAGTAATTCGGCTCAACTCCCACCATCGATGGCCGAACGGACCACTTCCTTGGCATCTCCGAGATGAGGCTTCGTCTGCACCCCCTTCAGGAGGCCACAAAGTAAGTGACCCCTCAGTTGAGCTAAATTTTACTTTCTGCTTGTTCTTGCTTGTTTGTCTTTGTCTGATTGTTTGTGTTTGTCCTTGTTGTAAGCTAAATGCCGTTTTGTTTAAATTGTCTACTCATCATTCATATTTCAGCAACCAGGTAACTTAGGGAGGGACGGGAAACTCTGCTTCCCATCTCTCTACCCTCTCTCCATCCCCCCTCCACCCAATAATAAATAGTTCTACCGGGAGAGCAGCAGTGATCACGTAGGCGGCACCGGCTAACTGGGGTCGTTCTCCCAGTAAACAAGGTAGTGGCCCATAGTGGAGTCTGGCAGCCGTCTAGGATGGCTGAGCAACCCTATTTAGGAAGAGCACTGCTTACCTTCTCGAGAGACGGGGCCAGAAAAGGTGCCTTAAGCAAACGATTGGATCAGCTTTTCTGAGCGCCGACCGGGGCTCGCAGACGCAAAATACACGATCGAAATAATCAAACAAGAAATAATACCCTCTCTCTCCCTCCTTTTCCTCCCCGTCACACAACCCCACAGGCCTCAGACCCAAAACTCACAGTCGAAACAACCAAATCAGAAAAAAAACCCTCTCTCTTATTCCCCATCTCCCTCCCCACTACAACACGCTCCAGACTCGTAGGGTAGGTCCGCCCAACCTGGCAGTCTGGATTATTCGTTCCCTTTTAGCCAATTCCAGGAGCAACCGACCGGAACGGAGGACGGCGTTAGTGGCTTGGGAACTGGTGCGCTACAAGGTGGACATAGCCTCATTCAGCGAGACCGGATTCTCAGAATAAGGTCAACTGGAGGTGGGTGCCGATTACACCTTCTTCTAGGGCGGTCGCCCCAAGGCAGATCAACGGGACGCGGGCGACGCCTTTGCCATCCGGAACGACATTGTGGGACGACTGCCCTGCCTGCCGCAGGTAATGATTGCCTACCAGCCTCCGCCTGCCTCTCCGGGGTGAGGCAAATTCGCCACCATCGTCAGCGTCTACGCTTCCCCGATGAACAGCGCTGACGCTGCAAGGAACAAATTCCACAAGAACCTGCACGCCCTTCTGACGACTGTGCCGAAGGCGGATAAGTTGATTCGCCTTGGTGACTTCAACGCCCGCGTCGGCACAGACAATGCTGCCCGGAGAGGAGTGCTGCGTCCCCATGGTCTCGACGACTCCAATGACAATGACCTGCTCCTCCTACGAACCTGCTTTGAACACCGGCTCATTCTGACCAACACCTTCCGCCTTCCGACGCGAGAGAAGGCCACCTGGATGCACCCTCGGTCGCAAAATTGACACCTGCTAAACTATGTCCTCATCCGGAGGCGGGACCAGCGGGACGTGCTGGTGACAAAGGTGATTCCGGGTGTTGACAGGCGGACCGACCATCGTTTCCTCATCTCCAAGATGAGGATTCGCTTACAGCCTCGCATAGGACCCCAAGGTAAGCGACCATCAGGTAAGTTGAATATGATCTTCTTATGTTTGCTCGCTAACCATCTCCATCTCAGCAACGAGCTAGCTCAACGGCTAGCCAAACTTCCAGTCGCCGCCGCCGCCACCGTTGACGCCGACGAGAACGCCTCCAGGGAGAACCAATGGTGTCAGCTGTGGGACACAGTCCGGTCAACGGCCCTGGCTGTCCTCGGTCGCGCACGTCACCAACATCAGGACTAGTTTGAGGACAACGGCGCCGCCATAAGCAACCTGTTCGCCAAAAAAGAACCGCCTACACTAAGCCTATGTCAACCGCTCCGCTGATGACAACAAAGCAGCCTTCTATCTTAGTTGCCGCCTTTTTCAACAGCGTTTGTGAGCGAGGCAGGAGGACTGGACGGCTCTCAAGACCGAGGAGATCCAAGGGTATAAAGACCGGATCGAATGGAGGAACCTCTTCGACGCGTTTAAGGCTCTCTACGGCCCCACAGCCAAAGGTGCTGATCCTATTCTCAGCTCCGACGGAAGTACCCTACTCACTGAGAAGACAAATTCTGCAGCGATGGGCAGGACACTTCAGAGGCGTTCTCAATCGTCCCTCCACTATCTCCGACTTTGACATCGTCCGTCTGCATCAAGTGGAGACCAAAGCCTATCTCGACCCCGAGCCCTCTCTGTATGAAACCATCTGGGCCGTGCAGCAACTCCTCAGCAGGAAAGCGCCCGGATCGGATGCAATCCCTGCTGATATCTACGAGCACGGTTGCCCCAAGTCATGGATCATCTGACGGCGCTCATGCAGGAGGTGTGGTGTCAAGTAGAAGTCCCGCAGAATTTCAAGGACACTGCAATCGTCCATCTCTATACACGGAATGGGAACCGCCAAATCTGCGACAACCGCCGAGGAATCTCCCTAGTGAACATCGCTAGGAGGACCTTCCCTTGAATCCTTTTCAACAGCCATCTGGAACAGGGTCTCCAGCCGGAAACCCAGTGAGGCTTCCGTCGTTATTGTGGGACCACGGACATGAGCTCCGCCGCCCGTCAACTGCATGAGAAGTGTTAGGAGATGCGCACCTACCTCTACTCTACCTTTGTGGATCTGACGAGAGCCTTCGATACGGTGAATCGTGAAGAACTGTGATAAATCATGCAGAAATTCGACTGCCCCGAGCCATTCCCTCGGATGGTGCGTTAGCTCCACGATGACATGACGGCAGGCGTCACCGACAGTGGAGCTGCCTCAGAGGCATTCGCAGTGACCAACAGAGTGAAGCAGGGCTGCGTTCTGACGCCTGCCTTCTTCAATTTCATTTTCGCCGTCATGCTGATGGATGCCTGCCAAAGCGGACCCGCTGGGATCTGCGGCGCCTACAGGACGGACGGCCAAGTCTTCAATCAGCAACGGATGCACATCCAGTCACGTGTATTCACAACTACCGTCCGTGAACTTCTCTTTTCCGACGGCTGCGCCCTCAAAACCACCTCCGAAGGGACGTACAAAGGAGCATGGACCTCTTCGCCGCCGCCTTCGAGGACTTTGGTCTGATCATCAACACGGAGAAGACGGTGGTCATGCACCAACCGCCACCCGACACTGCCTATGTCGCACGTCAAATCAACGTGAACGGTGCCAAACTGCAAGCCGTGAACAACCTCAACCATCCTGGCAACACCATCTCTCGCAGAACCAAAATCGACCATGGAATGGTCCACCGGATTTTCGAGGCCAACCAAGCCTTCGGCCGTCTGCAAAACAGTTTGAGCTCGACGCAGTCTCCACCTCCGCACCAAACTGGAGATTCACAAGGCGTTCATCCTGCCAACGCTGTTGTATGAAGCGGAAACTTAGACGGTGTACATGAAACGGGTACGTAGACTCAACCACTTCCACCTCAGCTGTCTCCGACGGATATTGAAACTGAGGTGGCAGGGCCGGATCCTAGACATTGACGTACTGGAACGGACGGGAATTTTCAGCACCTTTGCCATGCTGAGGCAACTGCAACTGCTCTGGAGTGGCCATCTGGTGCGCATGGACAACAAGCAGTTACCCAAACGGCACTTCTATGGAGATGTCACCACGGGTTCCCGCTGACAGGGAGGTCAAGCCCGGCGCCACAAGGACAGTCTGAAGACTTCCTTGAAAATCGACCCAGCCAACTTGGAAGACCCTGCCCAGGACTGACTGACCTGGCTGAGACCAGTGAGGATAGGCGCAGCGATCTACGAACCCAACCGCATAACCACCGCCGAAGCCAAGAGCAAAGCTCGCAAATCTCAACTGCCCCCGCTTCGCAAAGCCAACGCTCGGCCGCCCCAACCTGCCCACGATATCAACGGACGTTCCGGGCACCAATCGAACTTATTGAACATCTTCGTACTAACTGCAGCACCCGGATGACACCACCCGATATTCCCCGATTTACCTCTGCCTCGCCCCCCACGCAGACAATCAACACTGACCGCACTCCTGAGCCCCATTGTCATCCTCCGTTACCCCAACATGCACTCCGACGGCTACTGCATCCACCGCCACTACTTTCAATCCGACAATCACCAACACCGACAATCAGCAACCTCACCACCGCCACCACCAGCGATGTAGACTAAGTCCATGCTCATTGCTACCGCAGCTTCACCTAACACATCGACCCGGTCGGTCACTTGCAAATCCAACGCACAGAGACTGGTGAACTATTGCTTGGACTACCAACGTACACCCGCCGCATCCGCCTGAACTACCCTCACCGCACCCGCACACTCACTCACTTCATGGGTCTTATAAGTCGCGTGCGCATTCGCGAGACCCTCTGGTAGACAACCGTCGGCTAAACCACGCCATCACATCTTCGTCTACCTGTAACGCACAACCTCATCACCAACCACAAGCATCCAACTGCCACCCCCACGCAAGTGGGAAGTGTACGTCTCAGCTCCGTCTTCAGGCAACTCTCCTGCTGCATGTGTAATCCGAACCTGAGACCACCGCGGTGCGCCAAGCGCCGTGGCTTGGAAGGCTGTTGACAGGCGCCCCAACTCAGTCCACGCAGTCTGTGCAGTTGCGTGTACTTGTGTGGAACGGTGGACTGGTGAGCTGAGAGCCAGGCTGTAACGCTTCCTTCTTAACATGGCCTCTGGCACTCTCAAGCATGTAGAATGTACGACGCTCATCCTCCGTTGTGTGAAATCCTGGTGCTTGTGTTTGGGGAGCCAGGTCGTGCATGTGACGAGTAGACAAGGTCATTAGAGATGTCAGACACCGTGCCCATTCCGCACATCCGTAAACTGGCAGGCTCAGACAGTGGCTGGGGCCTGGGAATGGGAAGGCAGAGCGAGGTCGACGACTCAATGCACTTTCCTCACCAGAAACAATCTGACGCGCATGAAGCTTTCATGGTGGGGTAAAGGCCGTGGATTGGAATGCACCAAAAGTCTCCTTACTAATGTCACTTTTGTGACACTCTCACTCCGTGGGATCCGAGTCAGGTGTGGCGGCACGCCTAGGTGCGGCTCCTGCCATTTCAGCCCATTTTTGGTCAAAATTCCGGTCATTTTCTGTGTGAACCAGGGAGTGTGGAGTGGAGTGCCAAGATTCTGGCTTGGCCATGCCATTCACTTGCGTCATCCCCCGTCTCCGGTCTTCTTGACTCTGTCTTGACGTCTGGCCCAGATGGGGGAGGGGGGAGAGTGTGCGGTATATGTAACGCAAGTCTTCTATCACTGTATACTAATTCACGCACAAGTTACTGTGCCTGCTCTAGCCCTGCTGTGGAGCACGCGGTGAATATCGTGGGCAACTATGGTCCAACTATTAGCTGCTTTCACAGCAGAAGTTTTTAGACGCAGCGATCTTACAATCTAACTGACTGCTCCACAAACATGAAGGCACGTACGGCGGCCGCTTCCATTGGGACACAAAACTCCCCTAAATGCCTCTATACACTCATAAAGAGACCCGACATCATACTCTCTCGCTCTCTAAGGCATTAATTACTGACCTAAGCCGTGCGGCGACCACTGAGGCCTGAAACAGCATCCCAGGATTCTTTCCATAATACATTCCACATGCTGGTGTCTCGCTTCCTCTGTTAATCGGAACTTGCCTGAATGATTGTGGAGCTGAAGGAACCACAACAATTTTGCATTTAAAACCCTTGTCTTTTTTCTCAAATCAAATGCACTTCAGTTGAACCACTTGCGAAAAACTCAGCGGTCTCGGTGGCATTCGAAACCGTAACGGCAAGTGCAAACTTGCACTATGAGATCTCGACCGGGATCCGTGATTTTGTTCACATCTGATCTGAGTTACTCGCCCAACCTACTGCAAAGTAAAGGATGCACCTAATCTGCAGTGTAAGCTGGCTGTCCAAGTAGGATTTCCTAAGCATTCAATATAAAATAACCAATATAACTACCAGGCTCCGTGGGGCCGCAAACTTAACCGCTCAATTGGCAAATTTCACACCCTTTCATACCACCCAGCCGGGCGTACCGATGACCGGCATTTGCGGTCTGACAAACACTGAGAAATGCACAAACTGCGTGACATTTGCTGAGTTCATTTTACTAAAATATTAGCAGGATCTCTTTCGAGGTTAAGGTCTTCTCTGTGTTTTGTGAGCCACTTGGTTGCAGCTTCGACTGACAGGAGCTAGACGTTTTACATAGTGACTTAATGGTGGGGAAATTATCAAGGGTTCGTTTCTCTGAAAAAGGTTTTTTATTTAGGTCATTTCTTTGTTTGATGCCGGAAATCTTATCAATATCAAGTCGGTAGTGGGATGCTTGGCCATAAGCAAGAATTTGCGTCTGTTAACTAAAAGCGCGTCAGTATTTCTTAACAATTGAGAGCATGATTCGAAATAGATTATTTTAACTCATTTGACTCACTTGTGGAAAACTCGGCGACCTCAATAAGATTCGAACCTCAAACACCAAGGGCAAGGATTATGTGCGTCCAACTCTCCAATCACTGAGCCACAAGGCCCGGCCGGGGGCCGAGTTAAGTTGCCTGCCGGCCTACTGCAACTTATTGAATCCACCAATTCTGATACAATGAACCGACTGCCCAAACAGGATCCTCAAGGCAGTCCATTTAGAACCCACTAGATGACTGCGAAACTCATCTATTTAAGTGGTTTTTAGCAGATTAAAATGATTCATTTGACCCATTTGCGAAAAACCCAACGGTGTCGGTGGTATTCGAAGTCACAACAACAAGAGCCAAACTCACGGCTCTCGGTCGAGACCCATAGCTCAGGAAATTAAAGCGTTGTCTCCACCAAAGCCTTGCCGTGTTGTTGTGAGCTCGAATACCACCGACGCGGCCGTTTTTCGAAACCGGATCGAAAGAGTTATTAAAGTCTGCCAAAAAAACACTACTTTTGGACTATTTTAATGCTTTTGTCGCATGTTTGTTGCCAAAACGAGACCTGAAGACCCTTAAAACTAGTGAAGTCATGCGTTATACTTGCTTTTCAAAGTCCATTTGAAAAGAAATATCTGGGCTTCGAACTATCAAATATTTTCAGGAAATTAAAGGATCTTTTAGCAAGGAAATTGGTAAGTAAGGAATGTTCAAAAAATTCGAGTGTTCGTCCTCGATCATGATAGCCATTCTGTTTAGTTTGGTAAAAGTAGTCGTCATCTTTATCGTCCTCGGCATCTTTTCTCTTATACTCTATATTTTGCAGTCTGGTAATTAAAACCAAAGTGTCAGGTGGATTCCTATCAGCAGTGTCAATGCACATGTGCAAACTTGCGGGCAACAGCTCCGCGAAAATGATTTCCAGATAAAGTGTGTTAGTTGGGAAATTAATAACTGCTCTGCATTTCCCGCCGTATAAGCACTCGACGTTATCGTTTTCATCTACCATAAATCTGCATTTTGGCGCCTGTTTGTCGACATTCTTGTTATAATGCAGTGGGAAACGGCTGCAATACGCCCACCGGATGCTAAGCAGCACCTTTTTCCGGTATCCCATTCCCATAAAATAAACAAAAATCACTACGTTTGACCTTCCGCGCTGTTTTAAGCGTCTGAAGAGGGAATTTCAAATCTAGGGAGGGGCAGATGACTGAATCATTTTCGAATGTTCTAACAAAGGCCAAACTTATTTTAACTCATCTAGGTCATACCTAGTATTTATAGCATTGTAGCCCGAATTGTCTGCTTAGAGGGATTTAAAATTAGGTAAAAAACCACTCCGGAATGTCGCCAATTTTTTTCAAATTCGCCTTGTAAAATAAAAATAGTTGAAAGAATAACTTTTGGCCCTCTGAATTTTGGTGTCGTCACACTGAGCGGCAATGTTCCCTGACTACACGATGCTCAAATCTTCTGCCACGTGGCATTTGTGGACAAAGAAGGTAAAAAATGCATCGTTTCCTTACTTACCAGGTACTGCTAATTCCACGCATAGAACAGGACTGCAAAAAATCCAGAAAATTCAGGAACTTTCCACTTTACCACCGGTAAGTATGAGGGGCAAGATAGTCATCAACACCTTTGTGAATTATAAAAATACATGCCTGATAATACTCGAAGAAAAGTTAGCGGATCTTTTGAACTACTTGGTACACAAATCCTCATTTGATAAGAAAGAACTACCAGCATTTCGAATCCCAAAATTGAGCCAGTATTCTTCCTTACTAGATGAAGCAATCAGGTTTTCGTTGGTGTTTGGATTATCATATCCTTGCGAATTACAATTTTCGGTTCTGAGAGACGGATGATGGCAGACAGTAGATGAGAAAATTTGCGTCTGCTTACTACTGTTCAGTCGCGTCTTCTGCTTAATGACTCCTAAAAACGAGTTGTACGCATATCAAGTTAATTAAAAACCTATTTACCTCAACCTAGTTCTTATTTGCATTCCCTAACTTAAGACGGTGCAAGTAAATGATTTTCCAATTTAGTTCTTCGATGTTGGATTGGCAACTTAAAGCAACTAAAGCATCCTGTCATGCATCAGGAATATTTTCGGGACAACTGGAAGCATTGCCACATGATAGGAATATCATGCCGACCAAAAGGTAGCAAGACTCAGGAAATCATTTTGATTTTGTTTGCAAGATTATATACTCCAAATGCCCCATAATTATACATGTCGGGTGACAAGCGACCTCTACCCGAATATGTACGCAGAAGCCGTTCATGCGTAGGTCTGACCCAACGTCCTAAACAATGATCGCATTCCGGACGCAGGCCACGTGCCCTGATGCAAAAAGAAGTGGTGAAACCTGCCAGCACGTCGGGCTGAACGCTGCCTCCTGATTGTGCTTTGGAGGACAATCGGCAAACTCATAATTGCAGTCTGTCTCCCGCTCCCTACACGTTGCAGCCTTACCGCCTTATGATACGACCCAGATCTCATCCGAGGACATGCCTGGTCGATCAATATTTTGGCACGATAGACATCGGTGCTAATGGAAGCGCAGTCCCCAGATTGAAAGCAAAAAATTAAAAGGAGGAGTAAATAAATAAATAATACACTTGCAGTGGGAAGTGCGTCCACTGATCTGGTTTCCACGATAATGAATATTCCCGACCGCAACTGACAGGACATCAAGACCGTATCTCAGCGGTAGAGCGTTAAACTTAAAAGTGTTCTGTGGCCAGATGTATGGCTTCGAATCCCAGGTTATCGAAATCTTGGTTTGGGCATGGCTGGCTGACGCGGACAATGAGCCAGAAAAGGCCACGTCAGTCTCCCCTGCCTTTGTTGTTACTCCATGCTGCAGTTCATCTTTTTATTTTTCTTCTACTACTACTACTACTGCGTCAACAATTGTTTTGCTGTTGTACTCTTCACTGACCCCAACGACGACGACGACGACGACGATAATAATAATAATAATAATAATAATAATGATGATGATGATGATGGTGGTGGTGGTGGTGGTGGTGGTGATGATGATGATGATGATGATGATGATGATGATGATGATGATGATGATGATGATGATGATGATGATGATGATGATGATGATGATGATGATGATGATGATGATGATGATGATGATGATGATGATATGCACGTAGGAGTCAGAATACGTGGACAGGAAATGGCTGGTTCAGATGTTCGGCGCGTCTCTGTATTCGTTTCAATCCAAACCTTGACTTATGTCCATTTTTATGCTGTGCCTGAGCGCTTTTAGACAGTGCTTTGTGGTACTTCAGGTGCTCTATTCTAGTGACCGAATTTTACACTTAACTATAGATTGGGGCATCTCAAAGGATGTCTACTCCCATCCTAAGACACTGATCAAAGACGTCGGTGCTTTTCAGTCTTTAGGATGACTGACTGTGTCTTTGGCAATATGGGCCAGCTGGTGCTTCATACACATATATAGAATGTCCTATGGCGGGGCACTGTCGAACTTCGGTTCCGCGAGGTGCTTATGACCCGTCTGGTAAACCCCGGTGGTTGACCAGCTGCGTCAGTTGTGTGTGTGTGCGTGTTTGTTTCCGGTCCCGGCTGCTGGTCAGGATAATGACTGGCTGAATGAAGGCAAACAAGCCCGAAATGGTTCTGTATTAATCTACCCCGGACGCTGTCGTCTGCTCTCTGACATCATAGCTTGGTCGACTTCGGTCTGGCGGATGGTTGCTTATTCGTGACCCCTTTATATGATGCAACTCCGTAATCAGTACTAGTGGTCACAGCAATGAAACAGCGCCGTTTCTCTTTTTTAATAATATGAATGCTTGCAGCATGCCATTCATTTTATCCCTCTCCCTGACACACAGTCCTGTTTCGGGCACTGTATTCATTCATGGAGACGACATGACAGGATTGGTGCTTACGCAGTCTTATTCTCTGGACACATTAGCATAGTTCACCTCAACGTCTTCATTTTCCTATGCAACGCAGTGAAATTTTATCTGACCTTTTGTTCTAAACCATTCGAATCAGACACCTTAAGAGGCAAAGATTTGGCTGAATGAGACTTATAAAATGCAATTTTATTCCTTAAGTTTATCCTGACATCACGTAGCAGCCGCTCCAGTCCCCCGTTTTCTCCGGCTCCGTTTTGCCGAACGATGGCCGCGACAGCTGTTAACACACGGCCAACCCCGCCGGCTAGAACTGGGACACCTCCATTCCAACTTCAGTAACTCTCGGCTGACCCCGCAAACTTTCATCACCTCACGCGCGTTCAACGCTCCGGCTTGATACACGTGAGGCCTTGTGAGTATGCGCCCCCCTATTCCTCCCCTAATTTGTTCAATCACAAAACCAACAGTCAGCCAGTCACCCCCTGCTGCTGACACCGACATGCACTGCCGCGAAAACACACCGCGACTGACACTCACCGTGAAGGGACGCTTAACTCTGTCGCAAGCAAACAGCCAACTTACGGCAACCTGCCCTGTGTACAGAATTAGCTAGCCCTCACAGCTCCCTGACTTCTGACATTAGACGAAACGAACTTATTGTGCGTGGTTTAAGTTGATCTCACATCCTTGACCGCCACATAACAAGTAGTTGGCTGATCATTAGTCCTTCATGTGGTGCATGAAGCAAGGACGAACTGACTTGGTTTGCGTCATGGGCGACTTTGTCGTAATCTTCTAGTATGCTGGTTGCTAGGGGCAATGGAGCAGTAGCGCCGAAGATAAATTACTGACCGAACAATAACTACCTAACGTGCCTAAGGAGGGGATTGGTCAAGTATCGGAGTCACACTCATCTATCCGGAGATTGCTCAACAGCCTCATTCACCATGAGCAGTTGCGTCATGTAAAATCATAAACCGATTAAAGCTTGTCCAACTATCTGGTGCAGCGTATCGTACCACAGTTCAAAAATATATTTGCACATGGTCAGACCAGACTGCACGAAAGGTGGGATTATGCATAAATGAACAAAGCTGGCTGTTTTAAATTTGCGAAAATTCCCATGACAGTATTCAGGAGACTAATTGGCAAGCATACGTCTGCTTTCGATGAATTCTCGTCAGACCAGTACATTTATTTAGGACTAGAGAAATCGATGAAAGTCCGTCCCACAACCCGCCTGTGTTTTAAGACGAACTTAAATTGATTTCTCTAATCGGGGACATATTTTACTTGACCCTATTCATATATAAGTGTACTGGCCTGATGAGAATTTACCAAAAGCAAACGTATGCTCGCCAACGTATCTTCTGAAAAACTGGCTGATCGACGGACAGACTTGTTATCCTGGGACGCATTCGCACTCTTAAGCCGAATCACGCCTACAG
>CACRXP010000193.1:414863-427569 GCA_902702965.1 Spirometra erinaceieuropaei | reverse complement strand
CCAAGAATAACAGGTAAAGGAAGACGGAGGTCAGGCCGACAGTCAAACCAAGTTGCCAGCCAAACAGAAGGCTCAGAATGTAGCTCAGAAGCAGAGCAACAGCCGGAGGTAGAAACGCGGAGGTCAAGTCGAAGGCGCCTGCTCTCTCTTCCAGGCTTGGCTCCTCTTGCTTTTGTAGTTCCTTCAGGTAAGCTATTGGAATATGCACAATGTGGGAAGGGGAGTATCGCTGAATCGCATTTCAAGGGGACCATCGATGTTCAAACAAAAGCGCCTAGATTTTGATGACCTATCTAAGTGGTCCGATCCCTGGGCCACACGCCCATATTTATTTGCCTGCTTCCACATTCAAACCACGGTTATGATTTTCCGGACTACCACACAAAAGGCCAAAACAGCGATGACTACACTTACACACACCACCAATAATAGTCCTAACTGTCACATATTAGTCGATTTCGGTCTATTAAATTGTCCACTGATCGAGATCTCTGACGTTCACTAGAAGCCGGATTGTTTTGAAAAGTCAGTGGATTGATATTCACCTATTCCTGCGTGACAAGTAAACTCCTTCGGGGGAGCGCCTCGGATTCTTTTAGAAGACCCTAAGGGACTTAAATAATAACTGCGCAAATATATATAGGCCACGTGTTAACAAATGCGGCCCAAATTAGCAGTTAAAAGTGACAATGAGATTGCACCAGGACTGCCTATTCCACAATGGTCAACTTTGCATCTTTTCATTGCAACATATGTATAACAATCTTCTTGGTTTCTGTCAATTTTAGGGTCGGTTTGCACAATGAAGTCAAACAGATCAGTGCACGCCTAACCTTAAGTTGTAAAATACCCGACCAACCCTTACGAGGGCTGACAGGGCTGAAGGTATTATTGGGAACAGGAGCTGGTGTCTTCGACTCGTCGGTCAGGCTGCACATATGGACGTCTGCACAGTGTTTGGTTGCAAAGACCTGTAGAGATTCTGTCTGTTGTTAAGTTTTGGGCGGATAGCAGATTAATGAACTAAATATGATCCCTGTGTCCATTGCGCTTTATCATGCCTAATATGACAAAAAATCGAACGAGTTGTGTTCGTCGATATTGTATTTTTTATCTGACGAACGAAGTCTTTAAAGTTTTAAAGATTGGTATTTAGAACAAAAATGAATAATCAATTTCAAATCTAAACCCTGGATAATGGTTCTGTTTGTGAATCGCTTACCGAAATGGTGACTTCAAAAGAAAATTGTATTCGTCACCGTCAGCAAAGCCGGATCTCAAACTATAAAGGCCGGCCTTGAACTGCTCTATGGCGCTGAAGACAGTCTTCTGTCACATATTTGCCTGTCTCTATTTGCATGGAGTGGGTAAGGTTCGTTAACAAGCATCAACACGCCTAGCTGAAAGGTCGTTACACCAGACAAAGCGAGGACATCTACATGTCACGCTTTAATCCAATAACTCGTCCGAGGTCACCTCCGGCCGCCTCACCATTGTCTTGCTATCAGAGTAGGGTGGGTGAGGGAAGAGAATGCAGTGGATACTGAGCAAGTCTGCATGACTATAAGCCAAGTTACGCGCAATTCACCGTCGTTGCATGCACTTGGCGGGACACACGTGGACATCATCGTTCGCGACGGTCAAATTGTCATTCCAGTCACAAGGACTTTTTACAAGGCTGTTCTTATTCTATTGCAGTTGTCCTCAGAAAATATAAGATTTCTTGTAATTATGACATTATATTTTGATGATTAAGGCATCTTTTTAAAGCACGCTCGAAGGCCTCAGATTCACAGACAGTAAAAAACTTTACTGGCGGACGAAATCTGTCGTTCAACCACCAGAATTGGAGCCGCAGTGTCTACTCCTAACTTTCCGTAGTCAGAACAGTCAGTGTTGCTATGTAATTGATATTCTATTCCTTCTGTCCTGCTAGATGAATCTATTTTTAGTACTAGCTAAGGCTTTATCGGGACTTATCTCCACTGGGTATCGAACTCAGTCGGCCTCTTGATCCGAGCTGGTTTTCTGCATTCTTGCTGTGGCAGAGATGTCCGTCTGGTGCAAATTTTGTTATTGGGACC
Organism: Spirometra erinaceieuropaei; assembly: GCA_902702965.1. NCBI lineage: Eukaryota > Metazoa > Platyhelminthes > Cestoda > Diphyllobothriidea > Diphyllobothriidae > Spirometra > Spirometra erinaceieuropaei. Next base: position 425,485 of record CACRXP010000193.1, on the reverse strand, counting down.
CTTTGGGTAGTAAACAGTTATCCGTTCTCTCACAAATGGAGGCCACATGCAAACATAAGTGCCAATCTTCAATTCTTATTCGCGCGGAAAAGCCCCATCGTTTATTGCGCCAAAGGATGCTTAAGATGAGTTCAGTTTGCGCTTGATCTAATGTTAAGGGCCAACTACATTTCTATAAGCCCACTAATCTCTTCAGAGCACGGATGCGTTGTCTTTGAAAACGAACATCCCCTTTAAGGTTGGACTTAGACACTCTCACTGTTTTGGCGAATTTTTCCCGAATGAACTAGCTACAGAAAAGCCAACGTAAAAGTGAAAGTAAATGTAAAAATAAAGAAACAATTCCACCTGTACAGGGATAAGAGACAAGGCGTTTCATCCGAATTCACTGAACTTTACACTCACCTACTTTATTTCATTGAGATTGTGGTGTGAGGGTGTTCATGGCCACCACGTTGAAATCTGTCAGTCAAACAATGACTGTCTGTCCAACATGTTTTGCAAATCCGACAGGTAATGGCATTTTATATACGAAAAGATTGCTCTTTTCTACATAAAATGGTTTTGCCCGAAGAGCCAACGCGTGCTCCCTTGGGCGCATAATGAGCACTACGCCTGATAAATATGGCGCACCAGATGATATGCTTTGATCTAATTGGCTTGCAATAGGGTCCTTCCTTTACTGATTACGGGAAGATCATCACATTAAAGAAACCTTAAAATGCCGAGTTCCTGGCATCAAACCTGGCTCAGGGATTTGCTTGCTTAAATAAATTATATATTTTCAGTTCGCAAGACAAATCAAAATCATCCAGGCATGAAGACTTTTGAACGTAAGGGTTCAACTTGGGGAGTGTGATTCCTATGCTTCTTATTTTACAAATCCCATCACTATACAGAAATCATTGGGATGACTTCAAAAATTGTTAAACGTGTTTTAAACTATTGCCAGGCAGACGTTTGGAAGAGTATTAAAACGACCCACTCAGCTTTACCTTTTATCTTAACCTTTTCAGATCCCCAGAGCCGAGACCGTTTTAAGTAGTACCATGTTTTTGGGCCCCTTTACGTTAAAGTGAATGGCAGCCGAACAAATATAACGATCCATTTTACTTTATAGATATGAGCATTTAAAAACGACAAAATGACGGTTTTGACAATAAAGAGAGCATTGGTGACTTCACGGCATATATGGTGGATAAGTGGGCAAATGCTTCCAGGATTATTATTTTGAGCACGCGGTGTCAGCAACACTAAATTTGCTTTAATCGTTAGATTTTCATAAGTGAATATGCAGAATGTTTCTGCCTTCCTTCTCCCAGACAGGGCTGATTTAAAATGTGCTTTTTGGACAGGATGCGAACTGCTAACTATTTTGTGCTATTAGATTGAGGGCCGGACCGCCTTTTCACTAAATGTTTAAAAATAACAGGTAATTAAAACTCGTTTTATTCCGAATACATTATCTGTTTAAGGTAAACACACCATTTTTAAAATTATTTTCGAACATTGTTGTGTAATTGTAAAACATCCAGCAAAATTTCCATATCTGCTTTCTAGGGCCACGAAAGGTATCCCATATTAAGGCGTTACAAATATTTTCGGAAAACAACAGCTCATATTTGTCGCAAAGAGTAGACATAGTGCCTATTCTTTGGTAATGGACGGGTCTGATAAAGGGGATCCAAATACAAACCTGTTAGATATTTAAAGTGGATAGCATTCAACAGTTCTTAAAACCAATTTTTCCTCCTTTTTACTCAACTGTTGATAATTATAATTGACTATTAGATCTTACTGCTGATAATTCAGCTTAACTTCAGCTTTTCAGACTTTGCAATACTTAGTTGCCGAGTTTTTCTTCTGTTTACTTGCCTGGCCGAAACAATTCAGACATACAGTTTGCAGGAGCGGACAAGTCAGTTAATACTTTTAATAATAAATGAGCTTACTGACGATTAAAATTCTTACTCACTGAAGAGTCTGTGCATGTAGGCTTCCCTTGAAGTGACACCAGGACGTGTAAAAAGACCGATGCTTACAGGCAGCACTGTATATGGACACATTATTATGTCGGCCATGGCGTGGATGCAACGTAACTGAAAAGTCGTTAACGTTGAAAAGTGATCCTGGCGTTTGTCTGCTGTAGAATCCAGCTGGGCATCGGTTCGTTGGAAACTAGAGAAGTTCGGCTCGTCCGTTCGATCAAAATACCCCAAGAGTGTTGACGTGTCGTAGGAGTCTAAAGAAGAATAAGAGACAATAAAGGTATCCTGAAGGAATGCCGACAAAACAGGCGATTGTGGGGTGCAAGTCTGGTATATTTGCCGTCGTCAAACAGTCGTACTCATATCGCGTCTGCCAGAGCAAAGAGAACAGGCACGTCACATCCTAGATTCAGATCAGTGCAGTGCTACTCCTGAAATACCTTTAAAAAAATGATAAATTAAAGCATGTTTTAGATAGCCTTATATCTTAACGTGCGTGGACAACAGACGTCAGATAAAGTTGAACAGATCATAATTTAGCATGCGGAACGTTCTTGAGGAGAGACTTTAGGACGATAGAGAACGCGCAAGGTAATAGGTGAATTTCGAAGTTTTATACGCCTTTAAGATCAGGAGGGGTCGGCTTTTAATATATATATTTGCAAAGATAAATGGGAGATCACTGGGACAGTACGTGTATTAGCCTGAGCTTTTTGGTTTCCTACAGGCACACATCATCATATTCCCTTCTATTCATATTAATTTTTTTAAATAACTATCTTCCATCAGGCCATAATATTATGTAGCAAAAATTTGTTTCGAAGAGGTATAAGTGTATTTTGACAAACTTCATGCCTGTGCGCCAGAAAAATTAGAATTTTCCCACAACCACTAAAGATCAAATATTCCGGCCCTTCTGCAGAACAACGTTTAAGAAAATGGACATTTTTGTAGATTTTAACCGGCTACTTAGTTGCAATAAAATATTCGAGAGCAATCGATAGGTAAACTGAGAAAAACATTTGCAATGACATTTTGGTGTGATGGCCGAATAAAATAGTCAACGATTAATGCAAGGCCACTAGTGTCCTTAGTTTGAGTCTCTAACAAAAATAGTGAGATTTGTGGAGAACTTTATGGTAAAAGGATCCACAGGCAAATCCGAATTTCTTCACGTAAATCCAATAAAGAAGCAAGTGGTGAAAGTTCTGCCAAACACGAGAATTCTTTGCTGACAAACATTTGGACGACTTTGGGAGTAATGTGCCCATGACAATGATCAGATGAAAAGACAGATGAGAAGCATGCATTTTGGGCAACCTGAACCCCATGTTTGGTGTCTTTTTTAAAGCAACCGGCCAGCTTACTCAGATGGGAACGCAAAAGCATGTAAGTGTCCAAAATACTGTCAGTCGTAACAGGGAAGCAAACAGTCGTTGGCGTAATAACAGGGACCTAGCAAACAAAGGGACAAGGTCTGATTACACCGAGAAAAGTTTGAAAATGTTAACAGACGCTCACATCTGTGACTTGTAAGGTATAAGATTACCATGAGTTGAAATCTGTTTACTAGATCAGGAGAAGTAACCCAGCTTTGTCTAGGCACTTTCTCTCTCTCGTAGAAAAGCTCACTTTTTAATACATCGCATCGAACTAAAACTCACAGTCTGCTACGAAAACTAAATCAGAAATTTCGAAGTGACGCAGGTTATTTTTAAACGTCCTCAACTCTGGCTACCAAAACATCTGTTGTTGATGTGCTGGTCGCTTTTGAGAAACTTGCCCCTAACGACCTTTCGTAAAGTTTTGCAGCAAAAAGGATTTTGGTCTGTTTTGAGAATTATGGATCAAGAAAATAATTTTGACAAATGCATACCCCAAGGTTATGTCCAGAGTCAGACTTTGAAGTGGTGCAAAATTTTCACAAATTTTAGAAATAACGCGTAAACATGCGTACCAGTAAAAAACCGTTATCAATATATAACTGGAAGAATTTCACCTGCTCACTGCGTGGTTAGGAATGCTGCAAAATCTTAGGGTTTGAAGTGGTTTTAGTCTGCAGTTGCACTATTGTCGATCAGCTTTGTATGCACTCAGGAACGCCCATATTTCAGATGGCGCAGGATTAATCGCGAAATTGAACTTTCTGTCCTATAGTGGAACTGTAGATCTAGAGCCCAGTCTAGTTGATCGCACAGCAAGCAATGATAGGGGAGTGTTACAGAATGGCCCCACCAACCGCCATCATCAAACAATATTCTAAGTTCATACCGAGAAGATCGAACAGTTGGGATCTAGTGGTTTGGCACAGCGTCACCTCCTATCATCCGAAGAATAATCAAAGACGCATGAGCATTACACTGACTGAACTGTTCTAATTACGGGAAGGAATACGGTGCTACCGTTGTGCCTTGAACCCTAGTTGAGAGTCATGCAGGCGGCCGTGTGACAGACACCAACGAATAGTCGAGGGCATTGCTTCTTCCTGAAAAAATTCTCTCTTGTGTCCGAATACGAATTTGGGAGTAAATTCCATTTACTTGGACAGCTTCCCCAGGCAGTTTTCAAAACTACTCAGAGAGACAGGCAACCTCCAATATGGAAAGAAAACAAACGTAGATAACGCTGATTTGGGGCTTGTATGAAAATTTGCCCTTTTTAAGTCACAATCGCTCGAAATATCTCCATACCTGGTCTTTCCAATGTAAAAAGTACCGGACCTTTCACTTTTACGTTAACACATTTGAAAAGATGATACCTGCCCCTTAGAACTAGTTTAGAGGACATCTATCTTTTAGATCAGCCCTTATCTAGCATTGGAGGGAAATTTTGAATCAAATAATCAGCTCGGATTCAAGGCAAAAATGCATCTACCAGCGAAAACGCCAACTTATGTGTTGGATTACTCCATCTGTCAAAACTATATCAACAATTTTTATTACTGCAAGTAGCTAATGGCTGAACTCCCTGCTACTAACACCCTCACCAAGCTTTTAATTGTAACCTCGATGCACCTCTGCCTGTTGATTGAGTTCAAGTAAAAATATGCACCTACCTAATCACTACAATTATTATACCGGAATTACATATCAAAGGGATCACTTAATTTCATAGTTTTAAATTAAACTTCTTTATCAGAAACAAGGCATCATATTAGAAACCACACGCTTCGATTCCGCAACTGCTTTTTGGTACTGAATGATAGGAGTCCTCTAATCAGCTAAATAGGGAAAACCTCATTCCTGCCCGGATTTTCTATGCAGGGCTTATTCTATCTCTATTAAAATGATATCACCTATACGTGAAAACTGAGGACTTTGCGCGACAATAAGATGTTGAAAATGACATAGATACTTTTCAGTTCTAAGGGAACTGACCAGTTCCATGAAATACTTATATCTTAGACGTTTCAGACGCAGTAATTAGTTTTCACACATATGGCGAAATATGTCACCATTTTAGATACACAGTCAGCATTTCGATAATTAAAAGGAGTCCCGGAAACGTTTTCAATATTCTGTCCCCGAGTAATGGTCTGAACGTTAGCAGTGATTAAAGCTTTCCCAGCACGCAATTTGGACGTATATTTGGAACCCAAAGCTTTACTGTGCACCAAGAGCTAGGACGCCCAACAAAACTTCTATGCCTTCAAATGTCTCTGTGCGTCTTTAAAAAAGCTGAATAATAAAACTTCCTGTTCAGGACTCTTGATGACGCCGGCATTGGATAATTAGCCGCTTTATAAGAAGTCCACTTATGCCGAGGTGTTTTAGCTTGACATTTTAACGAGTGAGCTGTCACTAGTTTGGATGTTTTTAGAACTTCTTCGGACGCCCTAGTACCGCATGCTTTACATCAGCGCTAATTTTTAATAAGGGTTTCATGATTTGCAAGGAAAATAACCAGAAAGAGTTGCTTCATTACAAATCAGTGTGCGAATTGGAAATAATGTTCTCAAAAGTAGGGTAGATAAGTCTCAAAGGCATGTAGTACTACATCAGCATATGCACACTACTTTGTCGCCCAGTTAGTAATGCATTTTCCAGTCATCTATGAAAATCTGCCTCGTAGCATATCTACTACTTTGCTAGTGCCTAGTTCCTTGACTTAGTAGTTTCCATTTTAAGTCGATTTTTCAACACACTACTGATGAAATTGTAATTTGTGGTAGATGTTTTGTAGAAACCAACGGAAGGGTTTTTAGTAGAGACTCTGGAAAACTGTCAAATAATAGTCCATTGGAACTCGGATAGGAGATGAGCTGTGGCTGCCGACTTCCGATTAGGAATCTGCCTACTAATATCCTGCTGTTATGTCTGTCCGCTGTGGAAATTGACCAGCATTATTGCTTTTGCGACTCTTAATTGGGATGTGAAGCCATCTAAGTTAATCCTGCTAGGTCTGCACAACGGAACTCTTAGGCCTACATATCAACTGTATATCAGACAGACACCATGGAATTCCGCTAGTCTGTATCAATAGACCACATACTCACAACCGGAACGCTCTCAGGATTCAGAGATCTCAAAATTCTTATTCTGTCTACTGACTTATCCAAGCAATTCGTAAATGTGTAGATAAAATTTCCTCGGGAAACTTACCAGAATCAATTATTTGTGTCAGCATAGACTGGAATTAAACATTTTTGTTCCGTCTTTGAACACTGACTCCTAGAAGTGACAGTTTTATGAATGGAAATTTGAAATGGCAATTCGGCCGATGTTATTTGTGTTTTATTTCAAAACAATCCTGAGTTTGAAGCGTTTTTTGGGGAAGAATGCAAACTTTGGTATCGAAAAGTAATGTCTTTAAACGGTGAGGACATTGCCAACGCCATTTCGGATGCGTTGCTCTACATGGACCAACGATAACGCAACAAACGGTCTGAAACTCTTAGAGTCAGTAAAAAGCATAAACCTGTGACTTTAACACGCTGAATTAAACTGCGCAAAAACTTGAATTCCTATTTTTGATGGGCAAATAAAGTATATGTTCAGGCATCATGACCAGTTTATCGAGGCTGTTAATGCTGCTGCCGTTTTGATCTTTTCCTCTAACTTAATCTGGCTCAATATGAGGGAAAAGGGAGTGATCGAAACTTAGTTAGCCAGCCCTTCCATGAGAAAGTGCATCTCCGTCTTCATCATCTTCCTGAAGGAGGTTTTGACCACTGATTAGTAACACGACTGCAATTAGTCGATACTCTGAATTTCGAAGGTCATTAGCTTGCTTATTTGTCTTCTTGGTGCAGACACTTTCCTTTCGAAACATAATCTGGCCTTGGTGTAACATCGTGAAGTGCGGTGCCCTATCACACCAGTCAAGTTTCGAATCAAGCACGTTGCTCTTAATCACAACAGATGGACCTACCAGGAGGCATTAGTCTTGAGTGTAAAGTAAGGCACCCTAAGTTTTACAAAAGCAGTTACTGAATGCATAACTAAATCATTACTATCACACACTGATCGAGATAGGCATGAGCAAATGTGCGCAGATTCTTTAGGTTCTGTAGGACAATCTTTAAAATGCTTATTATGTGTCGAGGTACCAGACTAACTGACCTTTGACAATCTCGTAACGTTTCTTGACTGTATTGTTTGTTTTAACGCGACGGACACAATGCAGCACGCGCTCAATCCTCCCCAAATGCACCGTCTGCTTGTATCACTCGCAGTGGACGTCACTTTTATTTTCCTGATCGTTTAGTTGGGCATTTAATCCATACTTACGCGTATCCTCCGGCGTCGTTCTATGTCGCCCTCCGGTCTCGGAGGGGGCACTGTGCTGAGGTGTCAAACTAATTGACCTTTTACGATCTTGTCACGTTTCTTTTACCTTACTACCTGTTTCAGCGTGACGGACATAGCGTCGCATGCCAACCTCCATATCGCTGGTGTGCTCAATTTCCAGGTCGTCGGACCTTTTGAATATTAGCTTTTCCTGACTGCCCTTCTTACGTAGGGTTCGTAAGATATCTTCCTATAGTTCGTGTGAGCATTCGTATTTACGTTAACTACGTTTGGCTGATGGAGCACATATTCCTCAATTTTCTTGAATTCACATGGAGTAGTGTGCATCGATTGTCCCCATTGAAGGAATCGAATACGAATATGTCGTTTGGCCGTGGTGCTTTAGTCCAGAATCCTCACTAGCGGTCACATGACATCAGGAACTAAATTGTTTAACAGCATTGACACAGTTACTTTTAGTAAAACTAGGGTTTCATGCAGAACAAAGTTGACGGCCACGTTTCCTCGACATGCGGATGTATGGAGATAAGAAGCTCAAGATACCCGACTCACCAGACTTGACTTTCACAAATGTTATAAGTGGGCATTGTGTGAAAAGACTTAGTGAAATCCCAGAGAACTTATTTCAGCAGTGAGGATATTAAGCAAGCTGAGCTGATATATTCCAGAAGACTGCTTCAGCATATAACTATCATAGCAGTTTTCTTACGTATTTGTTTACAAGGCAACGGGCTCTTCAACCCTGTTAAAACTACCACCACTGACAGTCAGCCATAAAATCACTAAAACCTGTTAATATCCCCTAAGCGGATGTCATTAGAGCAGTTACTAGAAAGTAAAAAGCTGTATTCGTAGGCAAATTGGTGTGTGCTTGGGTGTCCGAGACTACTGAAACAAGTCCAGCATGAAAAAGAGCTGTTCTGGAACGACAGTCCATATTTGTTTACGATGGCAGTCCCGGTCAATACCTCTGTAATTATGTTATCAAGCCATCCAACTTACCAGTTAAGTGGTTAAGCATGCTCAGAGTAGCAGTTTGCAGATTGTATGCGTTTTTTGAATATGACTGTCTGATACCACTTTGTGGGGCTTTCAGATTTCATTACGTGCGTCTTCGCCGACTGCTGTACATCCGAACAAATAAATAATCACGTTTAATAATAAATAATCCGTTTAATCTGGACACGACGGTCTTCGGTGATGGTGCGCATGCTGTTAGTCGCTTAATAAGCTCTGTCAGCAGATGACGGATCAGAGCTAATTTGAGCAGGCGATCTTGTAACATGATAAATAATGTAGCGGCCCTTCAAAAGGGCCCGAAAGGAAGTTTTTCAACTAAAGCATCACGTCGTTGCACCACCAATGCACTTTTGTTGACAATAGTTTTTTCCAGAATAAACTTTCCCAGGCTTTTTGTTAAAAAACTGACCATTTTATAGTCTAAGTTACGGTTTACTTTCCTCAGTAGACAGGCGCCACCTATGCAAACTAAACCCCGGATATTGAAGATACTTTTGCCATTGATTACGTTGCTGCCTACTCCGGTAGTCCGTTCCAAAATAAGACTGAAGTGTTTCGAAATGGAATGCCAGAGTGTTTAGTCGAGCCAGTTGCAATTTGTGTTTTTAATAGTCATTAATCCACACATTTTAAGTCTACCATCTACGCAGTAATATAGACTTCGCTAAAACTTCAAAAATGACAAGGTTTTAAAGCTCCCCTTATGTCCCTCTGGACCCCATAAGGGCAGAAAAGTAAAAGTCGTCTCAAGGTTTTTCTTGTTTTATTACCGACTCCCTTAATTTTAATTCAGGTCAAACATTCGAATGTGTGTTTGAACATGAGTTTTGTCTTTGGAACACTTAAATACTATCTAATGTATAATAAACTAGTGTTACGCGGTTCTACGAGGACGCTCATTGTAGGCACACCCCTGTGACTAGATGAGGAAGAAGTAACAGCAGTCAGAAAGTCTGTCGAAATAGTGAATTATCGTGGCAAAAAGTTTCTTTTACGTCTTGATAAATGCAATTACACCTAACTGCCTATAAAGTTGACAATGGGATCTGGATTGGTTTTTAAATACAGTGCACATGTGTCCGGCGTTTAGTAATCTAACGACAGCAGAGAAAAGACCGCCCAGTTTGCTTAAGGCTATCGCGTTCAGTGTATAATTGTAATTTACCATCTCGTCTGCAAGCAATGCAACCCTGGAAGCAGCACTCTTTGGTTTTTGAAATGCAAGTTTGCTTTTGGGACTGTCTTCAAACCGATCCAGTCTTTAAATATAATTTAAAAAACACACCATTATTGTACTTCCTGAAGGCGGGTGCAAGTCATTCTGATAGCCATACTCTGCTTGGAAATTTACAAGCGCCGCAAGAGCCTAGCCCTACTTCATAATCTCGTCCGTTTCTTCTAGGATTAACCGTGAATATTGGTTCTCTCTAAGAAGTTCCCTTAGGTGAAAATCTTCACAGTTCTCGAATTGTGATTTAACTCAACAAACTTTGTGGTGCTAACTTACACTTATCAAAAAATTATTTCTATCGATACGCCGCTTTTTCAGAAAGTCTAAATTTACTAATAACAGAAACTTAAGGTGTGTAGTTTTTGTTTTTTCTCATGGGGTCGAATTAATATGGGAGATATTTGGAAAATTCCTATTCTACCGGAATATTTTTGGTTGACATGAAACAGCCTGTAGGCTTAAGAGAAGCCTCTCAGAGGTCATTTGTACAGCCTTTTCTTCTTGAACTTGACGGTTATGGATTGCTAGAGGTGGCCGTGCTGTCTCACTAGATAAGTCGGAACAGACGCTTTTGAGCTACAGTCACGACTTTCGTTTTTTTTAAAAAAAAATCTTTATTGTAAACCTTCTCTA
>CACRXP010000193.1:381051-413346 GCA_902702965.1 Spirometra erinaceieuropaei | reverse complement strand
CTGCAAATTAATGCTATCTACCGACCCCTTCAGGACGGACGGATGACGGGCCGCAATCTTCCTTGTTTCCGAGCTCGTCTCACGATTGGATGAGCTTACCACGACTGCCGTGTCTCCTGCGGAACCCCTCGTCACCTGGGTGTCGGGGTTGGCGAAACGCGTCTGTGAGCCTCGTCGTGGCGTGGCTCGTCGGCTACGTTGCACCGTTACTTGCGCGCTGCTGACACCCATCTGATCGATTCTTTGACGTTCCCGACGGGATTGGGATCGCAGCGTGCTGCTACTGCCCGTTCCACCGCGGGCCAGGTGTCGCCGACGTTTTGCAGTCGAGCGTTTCTGCTGTTGCGCGTGGGACGCATGGTGGTGTTGGTGTTCTTTTTGTAATTGCTGTTGATGATGCCGTTGAAAATGCTGTTGTTGCTGTTGCGGGGTGCAGTCGGTGGAGAATTCGGAAGTCAGTAAGTCACTTTCTCCCCGACCGGCAACATCGTCCTGTCGCCTGGATAAAAAAGAACTCTCGTGGAGATGTCGAGTTGAAGTCGGACATCGAAACTCATGAGCTGTTGTGGCCTTCGAAGGTGGATCATGTTGATTCCGATAGTGACCGCTAACAGTCATTCGTTGGCGCAAGAAGTAGGAAGACGCGTCTTGACTGTTGCTGCTCAAGTCCCCTGATTCAGCTACCGTTGAGGCTCTACTCTGCCGCTGGCGTTCAGAGATGAGAAACGGAGGTTGCATGTTCTTCTATTTCACGCATTCTCTATCACTTTTCTGTAACTTAAAATACAAACGGGAATTTAGCTTTTAGTATTTTTCCTCCGAATGCGCGTATTGCACTTCTGTGAGGAGTTTATGGTGTGGAGTTCGAAGTCCTTGTCAAAGCAGTAAGTCGCAAAACTATTAAGGCACCTTGGCCTTATTCGATCGCAGTCTGATCTACTGCGTGATATGCTTCCTGACAAAAACCTAGATCGCATATGTTTTGGGGCTCCCAGCACCTTATAGGCCATATGCAAAAGGCGTCATTACGGTCTGACACCTAATCATAAGAAGGACCGTATTATTTCGTCAGTTGGTGACTTTCTAAATCACGACTCGGCGCGTCGTGGTAGATTCAAACGCGTCAAATTTATTACTAGGCGAGAATGCGCTCCTGTGTCAGTGTTGCCCTCACTCCCTCTTCTCTTTCCAATTCACCCGTTGACTGTCTGAGTCTGTTCACCAGCTGGTGATGAGATACGCACTGGGCCCTGTAACTGAAGCAAGTTTGTGTCGGAACCTAGGCCCAACTTCGAAATGACTGTCAATGTGGATAAAATTGCGGCCTGCTATCAATGAGCGGCGTACGCTAACTCACTACAGTCAATAAAAGCCGCCCCTCAGCTGTACGCAAGTTAGTTTGTTTCAGTCAACTAAGCGTGGCGACTGCGAATGAACCCAGTTAAGGCTCGCGCCGCGTCTAAGTCAGTCCGCTGTCTAAGGACGCCATGACGCCAATCGAGACTCTGGTCTTCACTGACTGGCGGTGGTGGGACATGGTTCAGCCGCACGCCCACACCTGGCGCCGGTGGTCACACCAACAAAAGGCTCACATCTTGGTTGAACAGCTGCTGCCGCTGTATTCCAGGCTGTTTGTACTCTCCCAACCAGCGTAGCGATTGTCTCCCTGACGTTTGACTTGGAAGACTTTTCGCTATCAATCACCGCGTTTCGACAAGACTACTTACATTGTGATGAGCACCAAAACTGATAATGATATTACCGTCCAGATCTTTACAGCTAGCCTGAACTCCGGCATACAATTAGGATGTAGGGGGTTTTCCTCCTGACAACTATTCCGTGCGGCGTAGACAACCGGACTGTCCAAAACCAGGGTAGGAAGTTTATCCACTGCCACTAAAACTTTTGTCGAAGAATGCTGAGGGTCAAGTGGCGGTAGAAGATTTTGGCACCCAGGTTTTCAAAAAAATTTGTGTTCAGCATGTACATCATGCTGCAGCACTTTGATGAGGTGGTCACGTCGTGAAGAAGGCTGATGGGAGTCTGTCGAAGAGGTTCTTACATGGACGCATAGCCACGAATTATCAAAGACAAGGAACAAGAAAAGTTGCCGTAAGCTCACCTTAGAGATTTCACCCAAGGGACTTGAAATCCACTAACAGTCCCGGAGAAGACTCATGTAGAGTCGGTGGGTGTGGTATCCGTCGCAAAATATGAAACAGTAAGCCTCAAGCCGACAATAGGCTGGACGTCAATGCCATTTAGTAAACATGCGGGACAGGAATACAATAAACTAACGTCGTCAGCACCCAATTCCTGACGTTTCCCAATCATCAACCGGTGTTCAGGGTCCGGATTGGACTTGCTAAAAGCCTCCGCCACAATGTTAACGCGACTAAACCAACAAGCACAAACGAAACGCTATCATCGTCGCAGAACCCCTTCCTAAATTTCCTTGTTGTGACCACACTTTATATTCCCGAATCGCTCCAGCATGGCGCCACTAGGACACTGCCGGTAATAAAAAGCAGTAATGAAACAGCATTGAACTTTCCTCACTTTTTAACAGCACATTCCTGTGACGCACAAGGTAGGTAGGATTCCTGCGGATGCCTCATTTTATTATTAAAGACTGTGCCTCAGCAATCCAGGCAATATTCCAGAGTTTTGTTTGCCCTGCCCCGATTACGGCCGAGCATTCAGATCTCGAAAATAATCGACGAAATACAAGCCTATATCTTCATCGTTGCAAACGACGAGGTCCATCAGTACCCGCAGCTAAGAGCAATCACAACTAGCGGGAAAATTTGATATAGTGAGACATGCATGTACTGCACATACCTCACTCTCTCTTCTCACGCCCACTGCGTTCCAGCAGCGCAAAAACTCAAAAGGATTGGTTATAGGTGTGAGCACGGTGGTTACATAAGTTAAATAGCCCCCCTATGCACGTCGCGCGCAATGGGATCCCCATAGCCCCGACACACTTGGCTCCAAAGGAGGTTCTCAGATCCCTCACATGGTGAGGGTGGCATAAAGGCTACAATGACAGGCAGTCACTGCAGTCTGACTCTCGACCATCCACGCCTAACAGGAAAATCCTCGCCAGTCAGCCGCACTCGAATTTTCCACCAATACTTTTGTAACTGCCAACCCAGTTCATCGTTTTTTCGTTATGTATCTGACACACTTTAAACTATCACAATGCATTAAAATTTATGACTTAAAAAGTTGTCAGCTGCCGGAATAAATAAGTCTACCTCCACATTGAGGTTTCGAATGCGACAGATCCTTCTTCGCGTGGCTTTTATACAACCGTCTTTGCTAATAATTTCTATACCTGATTCCTTACAGCCTGGTTCGTGTGTCCGTGCGCTAGAAGGTGGGTGCGTGACACGCGTATACATGCATTCAGCCTCTTCAATTATGTTGCTCACACCCGTTTTCAGTCATCCTAGCTTTTTGTAATTGAAAGGAGGGAAATGCGGGAAATATGTGGGTTAGACGTTTTGTAAATTGTCCTTACGAATGACAAATCCATGCACAAGTCATCAGTATACTTTGGGACAAGCTTTGTCTTCGTCTGGTGCGATATACTAACCACAAGAGTACGCAACTCACTCGGCACCGTGCGAGTTTTACGAGTTTTGGGGAGCTTAGTTTAATTGCATTTGGATTGCGGATTCTGCTAGAGCCTTTTAAGAGCTACCGGCTCCTTCAGACATGTCGCATTACATGTTTCTCGTCTTTTATTTGTCAAAAAGAGGCAAGTGTTAACTGTCTACCAAAGTCCCCGCGACAGTGTAGCACGAACGCCATCTTCCACAGGTAGAATGACTTAGTGCAAATTCTGGGTTTGTCGTGTTACGGAAAATGCCTCTCAGACATCCGCATCATCCATCGATCGTGATCGGCTGGTGGACGGTGTCAACGGCTGGGATTCCAACAGCTGACCCAGTCCATCCGAGTCATAAGAAGATAAACGATGAGAAGTAGCCTACTTGCGTGATTGTTTTTTCCGGTTGGTCTTCGCAAGGAACGCACCCACGCTATCTGCGTTATGTTAAAATAATAGGCGAATGACTCCTCGGATTGAGACATGGCCCATCCATCCTAGTTTAGCTCAGTTCTTATAACAAGGAAACGTACTAGCAGGGCTCGTGTGCTTGGGGCTGAACTTTCGATTTTAAATTCTTCCAAATTCTTACGAGCAGGTATATCCCGATATATATCACTTTTTGTGAGGAAGAACGCAGAGAATAAGGAATAGCACGACGAGGAGGGTGAAGAAGAAGATAATAATAATAATAATAATAATAATAATAATAATAATGAGGAGGAGGAGGAGGAGGAGGAGGAGAGAACAGAATTCCCAGCCTGCTTTAAAAAGGCCGAGCATATTTCATGAAATCGTAACACATTCTTCTTTGATCTGAGTTTGCCCCTTTTATTCAGAAAATTACGGGGATGCGTCGGTCGCAGACTCCCGAGAAGACGTTATTCACTAATCCGGTCATGGAAATTATTATAGCCGCTTATCTATTCGAGTGATTGTGTGGAGTCTCTCATTGTCTTCCAGAACCATCTTCTAATCATGCTCCACAACGCATTCGGGTTAAAGATAACTGCATTTCCGAAATTCGATTTAGGTCAGACTTTTTTATGCGTATCCCTCACACATAAACCTATGAAGCTTATATCGCCCAATGAAAGCATTTTGCTGCATACGTAAAAATAAACCATTTATGTAAATTTACTGGTTCGGCAAATGATTGCTGAAAACTATCGTTTGTCAGCCTGTATTTTATCAAATAAATATACATGAGATCCGACTATTCGCGACAGAGCGAGCAATTTGTCCGTAACTATTTGCTCAATAGTTCCAAAAAAACTTGTACAGTGTTAGCATCCAGGTTCTTCCTAAATTGTTTTCAATTGCAAAAGTGCGTGTTTAATTATTTCGGGCTCACAAGTCTGTTGTAACTCTGCTCCAGCCATGCGCGACGTGCGTTCAACAAGCGGTCCAGAACGATGATTCAGATAGTTTCAGAGGCTCCTATACCAGGCAAACAATAATCTGCGAGAATGTTGTGAGAATCTGTATTTTTTCTTTTGGTACAGAAAACAGACTAGACCATTTAAATGAAGGAAGCCTCCGAATGAAAATGAACCCAAAAAAAACAGATCCTCGTATCTTTTCTCCATATTTTCAATCTCTTTAGCGGGTAGTAATTTCATGTTTTTGAGACCCCAACAATAAATATATTTTTGTGCACGAAAACGGTCGAACTCTCTTAAATCACACTTTTTCTAGAAATACCAACAAGAAGTATTTCAAGGCGCAAGAAATAGCTCTTCTTTTGGCATTCCTAGCAGGTTAATTGACTCGGAAATGTTAATTATAGTCACTTTACCGACTTAAATAGCTCTGCTACCTTCTTAAAAAGAAGAAATTATCGCAAGCAAGGTTTAGATGGGCAGTGCGAACTTGAAGTAAAATATTTTTCACATTCTTTTTATTTTAGAAAGCTTCCCCTTTCTGTGCAAATTTTCCTTAAACATTACCCTGCAAGTCAGTGCTCTACACTACAGTACAAGGCCAATATTGGAAATTCGAGCAACGTCTGCTTTATCGTAGGATGCTCCCATCGAGAAAGAACGAGGGTACAATGGTCGGTACTCCTTTTTACGTGTAAATACTAAATTATTCATCCACTTACTTTAACTTGGTCATCCTCTCTTTTTTGGACAGCAAGTATAACTTTCCATGGGGCAATTTGAAACCTTTCTTCTCGTGGTAAGATCTTATTTCGTAGCCGCATCTGTTAGGGGTTAGGGTCGTGGGCCGGGGTTATAGTTAGGGTAAAGAGTTAGGGGTCAGGGTTAGGGATTAGTGTTAGAGGTTAGGGGTTCTTGCTAGAGATTAGGGTTATGGGCAACGGTATAGAGAAGGACCTCACGTAACTGTCAGTAGGCCGTGGATCGTTCCATACGTGATTACTGGTAAAGGGAGTTTTATGGGTGGAGCAGCACGCTAGACAGTAAACTGATAAAATGAAAGAAAACACAAAAATTGCCTGAATTTATGTTGAAAGTCTTCTCCTACGCTATTTTGCAACAACGGAAATGATAGTAGTAAGTAAACAATTAGCAAAAATTAGATTTCACGAAAAAACGGATTTTGAGTCAAGGTATGAGGCCGCGATAAGTAATCGTTGTTGGCAGTGTAATTTCTGCAAGAGCCTGCAAATGTATGCCAAGATAAAAAATTATATGACACGATCCACAGTCTACTGACAGTTAAGCGGGGTCCTTCTCTATACCGTTGCCGGACCTTATTTCGTAGCCGCACCTGCAGTAGATAAGCCCCAGCCGCCTGTCATATAGAACCGGTGGTAATAGGGGTTTAACACTAACCCCTAATCCTAACCCCTTACCCTAATACTAACCTCTAACACTAATCCCTAACCCTGACCCTAACCCCAACCCGTAACCCTGACCCCTAAACCCAACCCCTAGCGCTAACCCCCAACCCTGACTCTAACCCCCTTACGCTCAACCCTAGCCTACGATCCGACCCTTTTCGTACACCTGAAAGTATTTTGACACAAATTCATTATGTACAATAACTTGGATTGACAACCACCGGACTTATTTTCAGATACGTTTTTTTATTCCGTCGGTTTTCATCTGGAGGTAATTTAAATTATAAGGACGGTTGGCAAATCGCTTCAAAATAACAGGATCAAAAACCAGCGCACCCACAGAGCGTGATTTTCAGGACTTTATGAAATGACTGGTATCAAACCTACATTTGCTATATACAGCCTGTTCACAAACTCTAAAGGCATGGATTTACATTTTTACCTGTTCTGCCAAGTAGAAAATAGGACTTAGATGAAGCTTCAGTAGTGTCTAGCACCAAATATGACCGCAAATCTAATGCGCTTTTCATTAATTTTATATTTTCAAACAAGCACATTCATATTTTAAGGAAAATACGCGCAAACTCGTCTCTTGAGGATCTGGTCTTGAAGAAAGGAGTATTTTGATTTTTAAAAACTCTTGGCAAGTTTATTAGCTTTGCACACAAAATACTCAGCGAAATCATATTTGTCACAATAATCTATGTGCAGCATAAAATGCTTTTAAAGGGACTTTTATGGTTACGTGTATTTGTTTCAAAGAAAGTACAGAGTATATTGCTTGCAACCTCTGGTAATTAGTGAAAACGATGGTCTTAACGCTTAAAAAATATTTGTCCACAATACAGCCAACAAGTCTTACTCATTTGTTCGGCGTCAGAAGTGAATACTCAGTCTCAAATTTGAAAATGGTGCAGAAGGAGGTACTGATTTAAGCCTTTTTATGCGTCTTACTGAAACGAAATTGTCAGACAGACAGTGCTGCAAGAAGCGATTCAAGTGTGGCCGACAAACAGGTACTACAGGGGTCTTCATTATTGTGGTGTTGTGCAATAAAGCCAAGATCACGACGCGGTCAGTTAAGCTTACCTGAAAAGTGCGGGTGAAAAAGTAAATGTGGAACATTTGAGATGTGCATTTAGCAAGCTACCATCTAATCTGGTTTCATCAACAGCAGACAACGCCGCAACATGCTAAGGCAGTCCATTTCCGCTTACATCAACCATTTGAAGCTTAGTTAGAAAAAAAATTGGCAAAATTCTTCGGTTTTGCATTGGTTAATATGTCAAGTCCTTTCACACACATTTCGTAATTGTCTTTCCCACCCTCAAACTCTGCCGTTCTCGCATATGTTCGAAACGAAAGCTAAGGCAATAAGAACCTAAAATGTAACTTCACTCCTGTGGGGAGGCCATATTCCTCAGTGTGGCCTTTGTTAAAAATAAAATCTGTGCATTTAAAAGCTAAGGAGTGTAAGGAATTTACTCTCAAATAGTTGGGAAGTCAAACAAATGGGGCAGATTCCACGTACCAGTATCCTCTCGAACAGTCCCCTCAAATTCCCCAAGCAACTGATTTGTGAATGACAGATGTCTAGGCATAGTAATGTTCAACATCGCCGATTTTTCTCAAAGAATTTTAACTTATACTTGGGTAAATTCGTCACATTTCAGAGACATTAAGCATACTTTTTTATTTCCCTTATAAGGTCGAAGTTGCAAAAAGGAGGATTCAAAATCATCACATGGACTTTAAAAATTACTTTCAAATGCCCTTACCTAACGCAGACTAGAAATTCCTACCACAGTGCTTGTTTAGCTGATGGTTTCTTCTTTTACTGCTAGTCATTCCGCCATAAATGTAAGATGCGGACGGTGGATGCACCCGGCGGAGCCGACCGCTTTGGGGCTGAGAGGTGGGCGTATGTGACTATTCTTGTGCCTGTGACGACCGGAGCTAAATTCCTAGATTGATACGAACATCATTCGCCCAAGCGCGTTAGTAACTGTCAAATGGAGAACGCCGCTAATCGCCGATTGGTCGCCGGTGTGGGATGCAAGCGTGCGTGCGTGTGTACCATTGCTCGGCGATGTACTGAAAGAGGGCGAGGGGTGAATGTCGACGAGGCGCACGCGCAGTCGTGCTGCCATATGGACGCGTGAACTGCCAAAACTGGGGCTTAGTAGCAACAACAGCAGCAGTATGCCCGGAGCGAGGATCATATTAGTCGAACATTAGGCTCTTGAGGTTTACCAACTTACCCCACGGAGGCAGTTCATGCGTGCAAATATCCCAAGGATTAACGTGCAGTTAATGGTGTTGTGAACAGTTGTCAGACTATTGAAAGCAAACGAAAGAAGCCAGGTCAACAGTAGACATCTGTTCAGTGATTTGCTTTACCTCGAAACTCATGCGAAGGGCTCGGACAGAATTAGGAGAAGAGGCAGTAACTGCATATGTGTAAGCTCGAAAAAGGCGGAGGGTCAAACACGGTGGAATGTTACAGAGGGCGTCTTTTAGCCTTAAAAAATAAACAAGGTTCCTCGGAGGTTTTTGGATGAGAAAATTGTTCAGGTTGCATGCTCCTGTACAGGGAGTCAGTATTAAGGAGACGCGCAGGCTGCTTCAGTCCAGTGAAACTTTTGCACACTTAAGGAAATTTGGAATCGTGGAGCCTTACAAGTTATCAAGATATTACCGGATGACCACGCAATAAAGCCCTCGAGACATGACCTGAGAATTTCGGTTCTG
Source organism: Spirometra erinaceieuropaei (assembly GCA_902702965.1). Classification (NCBI taxonomy): domain Eukaryota; kingdom Metazoa; phylum Platyhelminthes; class Cestoda; order Diphyllobothriidea; family Diphyllobothriidae; genus Spirometra; species Spirometra erinaceieuropaei. The sequence goes on along the minus strand of CACRXP010000193.1, from coordinate 404,170 downwards.
ATTTTAAGTCGATGATTCTGTCGAATATTATCAGTTTCTACAAGACACTCACTTAAGATTCGCACTTTAAATGGGTTTAAACCTCCCAAGCGTGTTGAGCAGTCCTAATTCGCGGCATTCAAATCTGTCACTTTCGTTTAACTCTGGGACGAAGTGAATAAATCGAGCCTTTTTTACTAACTGTTTATATACTGTTTTTAATTGAAGTTCTATCACAAAGTGCACTGGAAAGCCGGAGGACCACCGATGATCAGAAACCATGAAAGTTGCGCTCTGCCAAGGATCGGCAAAACATATACCTGCGGGAAATATGGGCAAATGGCTTCATGAAGAAATTGGTATTTTAGACAAGTGAAATCCTAAGCGCTCAGTGGGACTCCATTGTCATTTTTACAATTTAAATGCGTGACCCAAAGTATTCAGATGAATCGATAAGAAGATTCAAGATTAGTCTGATGTCTACTTTACCCACTCACCTGTAGTGAGAGTCCACTTCTGCGTCCGTCTAAGAGGTAGGTTGTTCAAAAAGCTGATTGTGTAAAGCTATGTCACTAGCCATACTCTGTTGTTTACATGTAAAGAAGACTGGTCGAACCACTGGACAAGTTGTTTATTGTTCTGAGCTTTCGAACTCGCGCAGGAGTCCTTCGTCAGAGATGGTACCAACAACAGAACAAGCGACACTTATAGGGCTTGCAAGTCAATCATCGGTCCCTGGCGCAAAACTGAAGGTTACTGAGCAGAACTCTGTACACCAGCACCAGATCGGTAAATCAATTGACTGAATTCTCATCCGAGGCCCAGGCTTCAATCATTTCTCAGCCGGTTTTTTTTCCGGCGTGGGCGACTATTTTTGGCGTATGCGAAGTTAGACTCATGACCCATTTCGTAGGTGTGGGCAGCCACTTTTGATAATGCGCGGTCTCGTCGCGCAGCCAACTTATTTTCGTGTATGCGAATATGCGTCCAGTCTGGCCTATGTAGTTACAAGGACTGTCTTGGCATTGGATGCGATACACTAATCCAGATTGCTCCTCAGACTTTAACCGGTCTTTACTTTCCAATGACCTTACTGCGCATGGTGGCTTTGGGGCGGTGTGCAATTCCAACACCTAGCTCCGCAGCGATGCGCTCAGTCGCTTCTGAACCGTCTTTGATGTATGGCAGAAAATGCCATTTCGTTGGCGGTGTTAATGCTTGGGTCCTTTGGAGGCGACCACGTAGGCAGCGACTTATGAATGCCTCCGGATAGCCATTTTGTACAAACTGGTCGCGGAGATAACGGGCCTCATGTACTCTCTCCTCCGGTTTGCTGTGATGAGTCTAGATCCGTTTGGGGAGCATTTTCACACAACTTCGCATGTGAGCCACTGGATGGTTGCTGGAAAAATCGAGAAACTGTGTGGTTTATTTTGCCTTCCCATACACCAGCGTTCCAAGTTCACCGTCAAGATTTCAATTCCGCCTGAGGAGAACCTTAAGAAGGGGCAACTTTTACCTTTGCCCTTCTTCTCTTGTGAATTTTATATTTGGGGAGACTGCGTTGACCAGGTTTGTTGGCACAATTCAAACAGCCTAACGAGGTGCTCAATTTTGAGTACATTCTGAGTTCCATCGTATGCCTCTTCAAGTGCCTTGTGCAAGACTTCACGGACCAAATTTGGTGAGATGGGTGTGGATAACGACGTCACATCGAAAGAGACCATGATTTCGGCCGATTGAATCTTCTGACCCCGGAAGTCTGTGAGGAATTAAGAGGCTGATCGATCTAATGTACTCGAATCGCCTCTGAGGAACTATAGTTTCGAGTACATCCACTTTGCCAAATTAAAGGTCGGGCTGCCTCTTAGGGCAAATATTGGTCTTAATGGGACATTTAGTTTATGAATTTTTGGCAGACCGTAGAATCAAACCAGAGCGGTATCACTTGTTTTCATTTGGCGCCATTCATTCTGCCTGATCACATCTTTGCGCTTGTATTTTCTAAGCGATATATTGAGCCAAACTTCCACTTCTTTAGACTGGTATTAATGTGCTGGTCTGTAAAATTCTCTGTCACCAAGAAGGATTTTAGCTTTTGCATCATAGTCCTCTCGGTTCATCCCGACAGTTAATCGCCCTTCGTCAGTAGGCAGAATGATAATTTTGTCGTCCTTCCTCAGTTCCCCATAACTTTTGGCTTACTCTGCGAAATACATTGGGTCGATCGGTGTGCCATCAATAAGGAGGTAGAACGTTGTCAAGCGGAGTGTTTCTTGTCATCGGTTTTCGAGTTCTCACAAGCATAGCTTCCAGGGCTGCAATGAAGTCCACAGGATCGGCGCATGCGGTGTTGAAACAAGTTTCATGCGTAATACTCGTAGTTCCTGCTTTGTTAGCTGCTTAGACGAGAGGTTATGGATCAAATTTGAGTTTTCCGTGTCCGCGGGTTTTAGCTTAATCAGTTTCCTCTCCAGAAATTCTCTCTTATTGGCTTGCCTGTGATGTGCCAAAACAAAGATCTTCTTCACAAGATTCTCGGCGACCGAATCACCGAGAGTTTGAACACCTTTGCTTCTATTCTCCTCGATCTTAGTCTTATACTCTTGCAAACGCCCGGTGGTAGTCGCTAATCAGAACTCTTGTCACCTGTTTGGCTAAGCACCTCTCAACATCTCTGCACGAGTTCGAAAGCTCAGAACAAGGAACAGACTATTTCGGTCCACGACCAGCCTTCTTCTTCTTCTTTATTTATGCATGCAGCTGGAACTCGAACTCTCGCCTCCATTTGGTCGTTCATGTATTACCTAATGCTAAGTCCCAGAGATCCCCAAAAAACGGGCTTCGCAGCAAAAAAGCGAGCCCGGCTGGCTCTCGGCACTCATTGGCACGGCGGCGCCGAATCTGCGCCGTTTATGCGTTCGCTGGCATGCTTTAGAGGTAGGCCTGTGGTGGGGTAGCGGACTAATTTACCCTTGACAATTTAGTCCCACTTCCTTTAACCGGATTGTTTGTTTGAATGTGACGAGAAGCGACACACCTGTACAACCCGCCTTGCTGGCCTACGTTGTTGTCGCGCTCTGTTGTCAGGTTACTCAACGTTCAAAATGTCTATATTATTCACTGCTCAGTTTTACTTGCTGCTTTTAAGGCTAGGGGCTCGTGAGATATAACTCGTTAGTTCGTGAGAACATTATCATTTACGTCCGGCTTTCACGCCGCGCCACTCACTTCGCAGAAACCCCATCACCCCTCGGTTGACAGGCCCAGACAATCGAGTAGTGCGTGATGGAGAGAAGAGGGAGTGTGGCCGACGCTAGGGAAATCATCCCCACTGTAAACAAGCGTATTCTTCACGATAATAAAACGCTTAAAGTTATCACAACGCGCTATGACTCATAGCTTGAGATAATGCCAACTGACGGAATACCTCGATCCTCTTAGGATTGCGAGTCAGACTGCAATGGCCTCTTCTTAATTTAGCCTTTATGCGAGGTCCGAACTGTCCCTGTAGTAAACTAGAGCATGTAGTGGAAACCAGGCCATGTGTGGCACGCGTAGACGGGTATTGCCGGATCGAGCCCACCTCCGCTCGCCTTGACATTGTCTCGCCATCGAAGCCTGGTAGGGGGAAGAGAGAGTGCAGTAGATTATGCGCAAGTCCGTCTCACTATAAGCTAATTCGCGGGCAAGTTGCCATCGCTGCGCCTACTCCGTACGGCACGTGGTGGACGTCATCATTTACAGCGGTCTCACTCAAAGTAATCTTACTGCGAGTTTGTACTGTACAGGCCTGATGATGAATAATCGAAAGTGTACGTTTGCTGGACGTGACTTCTTAGATGTCCACATGGGTATCACACTGAACGCTCTCAAAAAGTTTGATGCTTACATCTTGATCTGGATCTTTATCGCCGGGTAAATTAAAGGAAATTTCAGTTTAAGTTGGGTAAAAAAGAAGGCTATCAAGTTCGCTCAAATTCAGACGATATCCTAGCACAGTTAATTTTGGAAATCTTTGCGGTTGAGACTTCTCATAAGGATGTTTTACTTACCTAGATTAACGCAAACGCTTTTGCAAAGGAAGCAGTTGAATTAATCGAAGGTGCTGTAGTGAAACTCTAATCGGATTAGACCCTCAGTCGTCTAAACGCTGAAACAAAATGTAGTTAATCCCACTTAATAAGTAGCACTTCCGCTCAGTATCTGCTCACAATGTGAGTTAGGAGTGAACATTTAGACACTTCAGAACTTATAATCTATGTTTCATAGGCATGCGATGTTCCTACCTCTGGTTGACGCGTTTCCCATATATCCGAGAAGTACAGTGCGAGACCGATCTCATGAAATGTTAGCCGAAATTCCGAAATGAGTGTTCGATTAGGAAGGATTAATTACGTGGAGTTGTAATACTGACTGGCATGCAGCATAATCCAATAGTATTTCGTACTTGCCAGGATGTCAGCTTTTAAATGCACTTCCTTTTGACCTCCTTCAGAAACTACACTCAGAAAAAATGACTTTCCTCTGACGGATGGAGACGCTGTCATAGGAACATCGCTGTCACATGCTGCATGCTGTTTGATTGATTAAAGCTAAAAAGGGGTCCCAATGAGCTATATAAGGCGGGATTTTACCCTTATCGCATTAGTATGAGAGTTCAAAAGTGTTGACAATTTTTACAAAATCCCGAGAGAAAACATACAAATGACAGAGATTTTAAATATGGGCCGGTAATGCGATGTGCCCAGCAGCTAACCACAAATACTTCAGTAGTCAGCGTTTGAGAACGTGTGAGCAGATATCACAGTGAGTCAGGTGTCCTTATGGGAGCATAGTGTTAATAATTGTTAATACTACAGTGCGTGACCGATCTCATGATGTTGGCTAAAATTCTGAAATGCGTTTTCGCTTAGGGAGGATTACCTAGGTACGGTTGCAATACTAATAACTTGCGTCATAGTCCTATAATATTTCGGACTCAGCAGGATGTCAGCTTTTGAATACACTACCTTTAAATCTCCCGTGGAAACCGTACTCGGTAAACTAATGACTGCTTAAGTAGCACGAATTTTTCACATTGATTTTCGTTGGTCTTGTAAGTTCGAATTTATTTTATAAGAACACCGAAAAAATCTGCTTTCTTTCAGTCATTTGATAGGGAATCACGACATCTTCATATTCTTTATTCAAAAAGGAGTAAAATTAGGTTTTAAAAAAGTTTATAATTTTGAGATTTTTAAGACCGTGCAATATCTATTCATAAAGCATCCTACCTGTCCGTCTGCCACTGCTCCTCATAAAATGTCCAACATGTTCCTCATCAATTGTAAAATTTTGTGGACTCTATGCAGTATCTTTTTAAAGACATCGAAGAATATTTGATTTTCTTACCGCGGAACGCATGCACCTTGCAGAATGAAATAGCTAAGGGCAAATGCAACGACTGACCAGGCTCCAAATTATTCGGGAATTAGAAGACGTAATAATATGCCTTCCTCTTTATATTGCGTCCATTTTCGCTATCTTTGTATACATTTAGGCTCCATTTTGCGATTATAAACCTGCAACAGAGGGACCATGTAAATACTGATATTTTGCCGAAGCTGTCAATGTTTTGTTGTTCCATTTCCAAATTACGTATGTGCAGAAGGTAAATGGCATGAAAAGTGATGCCCCATATGTTCAAAACTGAAAATGATCATGCAGTGGTAATCATTTCTGTGGCAAAATATGGAGTTTTTCAAACGGCAAAACAATTTCGGCCCCTTTAAACAAGGAATTACCTGCGTGCGTTATTATTGCACTTAAGGGCACCAAATCGCACAGATGTGCTAATCTGACCTTTAGAAATCGATAAACTCTCTGCTTCTCTAGAAATAACCTGTGTTAGCGAGCTGGTTCTCACAGTCAACATCGGACAACAAATTAATTTTCAAAGCCGGGAAGCTCTGTTTAGTAGAACCCTCGAGGGTAGCTTACTCTCCTCTCAAAGTAAACCACGCTCAGATGCGCAACTGAAGTCTGGGACAGGTGTCGGCATAGAAAATTGCCCGAATATATCGCAACGTTCATTTTGCTTGAGACAATTAGGTGCACACATTTTCTGTATAAGAAAAAGGACATTTCCTTGAAGAGGTTGGACGAGCGAGTAAAATGCGCAACGTTTAAGACGTCCGAAAATTCCCACATCAGGTTCTCTTATCAGGTTTCATGAGGTAGATCACGTACTATACGTAGTAGCAGTGGTGGGACGAACTTTCAGCATTTCTGCTTATAGTCAGACGACTCGGCAGCCTGAGAGCAGCACTGCATTATCAGTTTGTTCTTGGAATATACAATTAATATCTGTTATGCATGCTGCGAAATGGTTTTAAGAAATCAGGGTTGGCACGCTTTTAGACCGCCGACAGCATCGCTGGCATATGCCATTTTCACAGCAGCTGGATAAAGAAGGGAGCCCATAAGCAAGATACCCTCAGAAGACAAGGGATGTCGTTTTAAAGGTAATCAACAGACGCGGCTATTAATTTGGAAGGTCATTTACGCGATTTTCTCTTAGCTGACTTTCTTCTAACGGGTGGGGGCGCTGTCATAGGAACATCGCTGTCACATGCTGCATGCTGTTTGATTGATTAAAGCTAAAAAGGGGTCCCAATGAGCTATATCGCATTAGTATGAGAGTTCAAAGGTGCCAAATCTTTTCTTGGCTTCACTGGACAAAAGTGTAAAGTACACAGGAATCTGTCAACAGAATGCAATATTGTAGCACTCCTTATATTATTAGAGACTTTGTATTATTAGACACTCATATTATATTATTAGAGACTTATCAGAGGACGTTTTCTAATTGACCAAAAGTATATTTATTGTCGAAGTTTGCTGTGGGCGCTCATTATATTCGATGATGAGGTTTCATGTTGGAGCGAGTCTTTAAATATGCCCAAACGACCATCTACATGAAAAATAACTTCCAGATACTCCATATTTCGGTAAATGCCCTCAAGAAATAACTTATTTAAAAGATTTTTTAAACGCATGAGACAGAACCTGTCTTTAAAGGCAATCGATTGAAAACACTGAAAATCGCGAAACATTCAGCGACATTTAAGGTCGATCTGAAGCTCAGCATGATCCAGAACAAACGGAAACTGCAAGTTAATTTCACGGAAGAAAAGCTCTTTTCATTTGCATAAGATGGTATGTTTACTAGTACGACTGTCAAGTTTGTTTCAATTTATTGGTCGCTGACCCGCGTGGTAATACGTGTCCTTACGAAAACTTTTGTCCCTATAACGTCCCCATCGGCGAAATCAGGCAAAATCCTGCTTGCCTTTTTGAATCACTTTTCAATCAATTCAAAAGTGTAGAGACTCCCAAGAATCCTCAGGAAACCGTCTTGGAATATGTACGCAAAATTTGGACTGTATGCAAATCCCCATATTTGAAATCACACCATTCCTCAAAAGTTATCTAAATGTACACTTCATCGAAAAAATGCAGCAACAGATTATTCTATTTGTGCTTTTGTAGTCACCTAGTGTTTTGCATGAACAGGCTTTTTATACACATAAATTCGAAGTTTAGTAAACTACAGCCATTTTTGACTTTTTGGGGATTTTCCGACTTTCTAAAAAACTCGATATTTCTAAACAGTGTAACATTATTTTAAACATTTTAATGTTATTAATTCTCCTAAATTTGTTATTCATTAACATAGATATTACATCCATATACTGGTGTCGGTTTGCGAGTGATGTAAATTTCGGCACATTTCATCTGTTAGGTCACCCACTGTATATACATTTGTGCACACCTCTAGTTTAGATTTAGTCTTAAAAATGGATATATATATATATATATTGAAAATAAGTAAAATTCTTTGAGAAGAGAATAAACTTTAATGCGTAAATTTTCGAGACTGGTCCCCCAGCTCTTCGTCAGACTACTGGATTATGTACAAAAACAGTTGACTATTTAACTGTGTCAAACAAGTGAATCTATGGTTGGCCGAAGCCAGCGCCAATGCGCGTCAATGATTTTCGTCATTCCCTCGGCATTGGCCGCTATCGCCTTCATTTGTCTTTGAGAAATTTGTGTGGGGCATCTAAATCGGTATGCCGATTGATGCATGCCTCATCTGAGTGCATTGCCTCTAGGAATTCGCGGCCTTTCCTTATTGGGCTAGCGTCAACAATGTGGGTGTTCTCCCATGCAAATTTGTGTCCAGTGTGTGCATAGCCACCTGGGATAGATGATCTCGTCTCCTCGCCGCTATATATAGTCATATATATGGTAAAGTTATTATACCGTACTCCCGACATAGATACTTGCTAAAAGTCCAGACACGTGTTTCGTCGATATTCTGCCGCTGCGTGACACAGCTGCGAGGGGTTCGGCTCTTCAGTGGGACTCTCAGCCTTCTCTAGCGGTTTCTGGTATATGAACTCCAGAGAATAATCAAGTGAATAATTTCAGAAATTACTCAGTGCAGGACTTGGAGTTAAATCTCCGGGACATGACTTTTTAGGGTCAGAACCGAAATTTCAATGAACATTTGAGTCGAAGACAATCGACTACTGTGGAATAACCACGTAATGCCCATTCTACAAACAAGTAGTACTACGAGTAGTATGAATTCCATATGGTAAAGGTATTATACCGTACTCCCAACATAGATACTTTCTAAAAGCCCAGACACGTGTTTCGCCGATATTCTGCCGCTGCGTGACTTGAGAAGGTTGGACCCGTTCTGTTTAAAAAGACATCTCGAGAAAAAAGTGCTGGATTGAGAAGAGGTCAGACTTAATCCGAAGACAAGTCGCGTGACTCAGTGGTCAGGCATAAAAATCTCACTTATCAACAAAAAGAATAAAAATTCAGGTCTATTTACACATCAGCGTTCATATGACTCCTGCCAATATAGTTATGCTGTCAATGCTGACGAAACAAATGTATGGACAGTACTTGAAGGAATGAATAAGAAAACATGGAAAACACGGATGTATATGCTCTGCCATCTACGATGTCAATGGAGACAAATTATACGAGTCTTACGAATAACAAAAATTTGTGTATTTTCTTGGAGCACACCATGGAAAGAAAGTGCTCAGTTTCCCCGAAAATAAACGTGCAAACTTAAAGTAATTTCTTCGAGTCAGAGCCTTTAAACCTCGGTCCGAGAGTTGGCATGAGTATTTGACCTGAGAACCATCCATTTCGACAGACTGCTCACCTAATTTTCACAGACTGCTAACAGGCATTCAGTAGCCTACGACTATTGAATGGTTCATAATGCTGACAGTATAGGTACCAGCTAAAAACCCAGAGAGGCGTTTTGCCGATGTTGTGCCACTGTATGACGCAGATGCAAAGAGTTCTACCTACTAGAAAGCACAAGAGGAAGGCTGGGTTGATCCATTGACGAGCAGAACGCCTCGTGGTTGCGTCAAGCAAAGGCAAGAAATTAGCAAAGCATGTTTGAACTGCGTCCCTATTTTATTTATCTAACGTCTCCTTCCCCATCGGTCTAACTTGTGGTTCAGGGGTAAATATTGTTGATAGTTTTCTTAGTCACGTCATTATTCTCTTAATTACTTATCGCTTTCGAATTCCAAAGAATTTATTTATGCAGTTGTGTACATGGAGCATACAGTCGAAAACTGTCATGATACATGTTTCGCAATTTTAACCCATACCATCTGTCCAAATGGGATCATTATTACCCCAAAATTGAGTTCTGAAGTGTAAACAAGATCAACTCGTATGCTGTGGGTCTTTTATCAAAAACGGCTTAAAGTTTACTTCTTCAGCAAATTACGTCTAATTTGACTTGGAAACGGTTGTACTGTGTTGATTCGAGGGTGCAATCAATGGAGTAAGTGAGATTGCGTATTTTAAAATTACCTTACTCCTCATGTTCCGAGACTAAATCCAATGTTTTCTAATTCACTCATTTTTATGCTGCATGCAGTTGGTGTCGCATCAGCGAACATATTTTTTGAATTTCTCGAAAAAGTACGCTTGTTTTGACTGGCACTGTCATGCGTACACATTGTTCTTTTCGAGGGTCATGCCTATTTATGAGCCGGTAGCAGTTTTCCGGTCGTTTCATTAATGTCAGTAAAGTAATCGATGGAGAAAATGTTGGCTAGACAGTCTGAAGACAGTCTAGTTCTAAAATTAAACTTGTTTTCTCTCTTCAATGGTATAAAGAAAATATGATTTGGTCTTCTGACAGACTTGCTGGTATTTGCATAGAACCCGGCACAGCAATTTCAAGTTGACATGTTTCTCTCAGATGTTGACCTTCTTCGTAAAATTCTCTGGGATCCACAGGTTTTTAATTAGCTGACTAAAAAGGTATAGGAAATTGTATTAAAATCGATGTTAAAGTGGGAAAACCAAACCCGCAGTCATCATGCTCCTGATTCGAAGTTGCAGGCTATACGCGACTCATATACAATGGGAGCCGATACATATTGTTTGGTCCTGGTCTCATCAACTCACTTCCGTGAGCGCGGTGTGCATCGGGCCAAAAAGCTTGCTACAGCGTTAACTCAATACTTAATATGACTCTGAGGCATTTGTAGACTTCGGATTTTAAGATTAATAAATCGGTTTAAGGATGAGCCACTCTTCGTTATAATTCAAAGAGGGCCTTTAACTCAGATAAGGCGGGTAAATTTAATTTGGGAAGACCACGATGCCTAGCACAGCACCAAACATGAAAATTCACAGATAAACGGAAACAAATGAGTCAGAATAACGATCTGCGCGAAAAATTTCCCAGCCCTTCAGGTGACAGGCTGAAGCTCAACTTTTCTAATTCTATCTTCAGACACGTCAACAAATAACCTAGAAATGGAATTTGGAGGTTTCTATGAACTAACACCTGACAGTAGATGGACATCGCTACCATGAGATCTGAATAAAAAACGAACTCTGCCCTGGAAATTCGGATCGGAAAGTTGTTGAAGCGTCGTGAAATGCCATTTAAATATGGTGTTAATTGTAAATATTATAAGAAAAATAGGCGTGTAAATAGAGTCTGTATGGCATAAAAACTGCATCTTTTATAGCAATATAAATATGAATTGTAAAAATACTGCTGCATCAATGAAGATCAGGAGCAAAAACTTCCTAACTACCCCCTCCTCGGCCAACAGCAACAGCTACTTTGGCGCAAGCGAAAACCCACACGCACGATTTAGTGTTCCAGACCTCTTTCTCCATCAGCGATGTGAATGCTACATCAGGAATTTGATATTCTCGAAAAAAAAACGAGTTTTCTGTCAATATGCAATTTATTATATCAGAATTAATGTCAGAAGCAAAACAGTAAATTAAAGACGCCACCTGGCCTTCTGTATCTAGATTGTCAAGGATTTGTTTGAGTTTGTTTAGTGTTACTTTTTTAATAAAGTCAACTGCATTCCCCTCAACAATCAGAGCACATAAACATAAAGGAGCCTAGGAGTGTAACCTCCCGCGTTATATCTGACATATCAATAAGTCGCTTATTTAGTTCGACGGCTTCCGTTAGCGTTAGCGTTTAGTTGATTCTAAGTGTCTTAAAACCAATCAACCCATTTCACTTTGTTAATTCCCCTTCCCAACTAGTATTCTTTCTATCAAAAAGGCTATTTCTATCGTTGTGGTAAATTTCAAACTTTCGTTTTCTAGAATTATCTGCTTTGGTCGAGCCTTTTGGCTTTAGGAGGCATCGTACGAATAAATTTAAGTTAACGTAAAATGGAAAAGGGTAATATAAATGCAATACTCTGGCTTGAGCCGACAATAACCTATTTTTTCCAGTAATCTCAGCACTCAAAAATTACAACGGCAGATTGCTTGACTTCTATGCTTAAACTGCTCTATGGCGATTTCTGTCGTCCCGTAGGTGCCGAGTTTAGTTAACTCTCATGACGGGCTTTTAAAGTTGAGCTGCCGATTCTGTGCTCTCCATTCACGTGGGGACTTTCGTAATTGTACATAATTTGGCCTACTCCACTTGTTAGATACCCATCCTTTTTTCCTCTTTGTTGATCTGCATTACGATCATGAGGTCATCTGTTTAGTGCGCCAACGCCATTTTGAAGGAGATAAAATCTTGTGTAACTGCTGCACTGAATTCACCGACGACTGCCCAGGATATCAAATGGTTCACTCTGCGGCCACTGTGCCGTATTTCTGGTCCTCTGTGCTATCATGCTTCCATCGGCAAATGCCATGCACCTGGATAAGGGTCCCTGTGATTGGCAGTTGACGCTCGAGCGTTAAACAAAAACATGTTATCAATTCCAGGCCTCCTCCTGGACAAACTGTCGTTCGATTTTTAACAAAACTCCTGATGCGGAATTACTTCTGTCAACAAAAGAACACACTAAAATTGGGGTCGTTTGTTTTTCGAAAACAAGATTTGATAATGATATCGATTTGCAACCAATTACTCCTTCGCCCTTCTGTTGCTTTCGAAATGACAGGAAATCCTCATTATGAGACAGAGGTAGGGTAATGCCTATTTTCGTCGACCGGAATTGGTGTGAAAGCTGCAGGCTCCTATTTTCCTATTCTTTGGATCATACAGATGCTATTGTCAAGATGGTATGGTAATGATCGACAAAACAAATGTTCCCAAATCAGAAGTCATGGAAGACGAATTGGGTTGGATTACTTTGCTGACTATTAAGAGCGTACAAGAAGCTCTGCAAGCAGTTGTCACAAGCTGTCTCTCCAGGCAAGTTTTTGTCCTGTGTACCGAGTTGAGGTTATTAGCCCCCAACGCGTGTGTGCGCTCTTCGTTCTGTCCTACTTGTGGGAGGCGGCCCGACCCGGTTTGTCTTACCGAAAGATATGAGTTTAGATTCTTTCCGTTTCTCGTCTTTTAATTCGAGCTAGTGAACGTACCGGAACGTGGACAGGCACCAGAGGTCAAGGCAAATTCACAGGCAGTGCCAGGGGAACAAGTCAAGTCGGATCGATTACCTCGCTGCGAAAGACTACGCTAGGTCGACCTATAGATATTTTAACGTCTGGAATCTAATAAACATTGATACAACTCTGTCGTCTTTCTGAGTGCCTGACTCACTGTTTTCTAGAATGAATAACGTTAGATAGCCGGCGCAGAACTCGAACCAAGGGGGAATAAATGTGCTAGAAGACACCGAGGAAGATTAAAGCGACCGTTACACGGGCAAAAACTCAAATATTGTCACTCTGAGACGTCGTATGCTACAGTGTCCACCAACCACTTAGAGGAGAGTCAGCGTTGATTGGCCTCGAGCACTCACGAGGCTAGTGACAAGCCTCGCGCAGTTCCGTCAGCGGGTCGACAGGGAGCGTGAGGCGGACAGAAGAGCAGCTAGACAAGGCGGAGAACAGGGAAGCGCGGACTGCCAGACTACTGCTGTTATATGCAAACTCCGATCGTTAAATAATTTTAAAGGCATTATATTTATTAATATGCATATCCCGCCTTCTACTTCTGAAGGTGTTTTAACCCGTTTTCCTAATTTGTTTTATTATTTTCTGAGCAACTTACTATCTTATGTAGCGACTTTAACCGTACTAACCTACGCTGTATTGTCCTTTTCGGCTCTGGCGACCTTGTTTTCTTCAATACTCATGCCGATGCCCTTCTTGATAACATTTCAATTAACCACCCTAAGCTTTTTATGTTACAACATAGAGCTCCGCTGTCTGCTTCAGACCACTTTATGCTATTAAACCTTCCGAAAAGTCTTCTCCACTGTTGACCAGGCCCGAGATGAAAATTACGGTTCGCGACGCTTCCTCACAAAGCATCTTTTTACATCAGAGTTCGACAGCTAATACTGTTCCCGCTTTCCTCAAATTATCGGATGTCGAATCGTTCTTGAGCTACCTTTCAGCATTTATAAATGAAATTATTGGTATATCTAGTCCACTTGAAATTGTTATCGTTAGACCTGACAGAATTTCTTCCTCATACCACAAATTTCTAAGGTGTCCTGAGGAACTCCTTGAGAACCTAAACCAACGTGACAGTTTAGAGGATGTTATTGTCCTAACAAAAAGAAAGATTGCCAGACTGAACAACCTATTGGTTGATCAGCTTCTTTACTCTTCTTCCACCCCTTCTTTCCCTCTTTCCTCTGTTGACATGTGGAGGAATCTTAAGCGTTTTACGGGCTCACAAATCATAGTGCCACATGCTGACGCCAATTCTGACTCATTAAACAAACATTTTATCTCTATTCCAAGTGAATGTCATCTTCCCTCAAACGACGTTTCGCCTCCACTGTGTCTTCTATCCTGTGTCTGTGACTGCGGTGGAGAGACATCCTCAAAAGGTCCGAGGATCAACGGCTGCCGGGCCGGATGGTGTCGCACCATTTCTCCTTAAGTCCTGTTTCTCTCAGATAGTGCGGGTTTAAACACGTCTTATTAGCATGTCCTTCGCGGAGCTAAAGATGCCTGATGCTTGGCGGACAGTGAGAAGCACTTACATACCTATAAAGTCTATGAATTTTGGTCCAAAATCCTTCCGCTAATTTGCATGCTCCCCCGCACCTACGAAGCTTGCTTGCCTTATATGCCATTGTTCAATTTTCTTCCAATTTCTCCGACCCTTTCCAGTCTGCATATAAAGCCCGGAGTAATACCTTGGATGCTGTTGCTCTTACGGTTCATACCGCTCTATGAGAGGTGGATCAGGGTTGCCGTGCGCACGCATGTACATTGCTTGACTACCCCTTTGCTTTCAACACAGTTCCGCGCCATTTTCTCCGCAACCAGACATTTGATTGCGGCGCTCCCGGCTGGATTGCTTCTTGGTTCAAAGTTTGTTCTGCCTTTCACACTCAGTTTGTCCTGTCTGGCAAGCGAAAGTCGACTGGTCTTCCTTCAAGATTCCATCTTACCCCCTCACCTCTGCCCACATCACACTGATGACCTGAGATCGTCAAACGACTGCCTATAGGTTAAGTATGCTGATGGTCTGGTTGCTGGTCGCACTATCAAAATTCAGGCTCATCTCCGGTTTCCGAAGGATGGTTTAGATCATGTGTCTGCATAGTAGTTGGAAAATGGTCTTCTGCTTAACGACCAGAAATCTACCCACTGTGTTTTCGATTGAGACCCTCCCCATCCGAATTAAATATCATCCTTTCAGTAGCTTCCTGTTACTCCGTCCTCAAATATCTTATTTCCTCTTCATATTGTGGCCTTTTTCACTAAAATCCGCAGACGTGTTTATTGCATTCATCGTTTGCATTCCTATTGCACACCTCAACCCCCAGTGTGGAGATTTATCGATGTTTGCATTCTCCCTCTTATTTTTAACTGTCTTTTCGGTTATTTTTCCTGCCTTGCCTAAAAAAGATATGCCCATTTTAAAACGTGTCCTCAGGATGCTCTCTTCGGCCGTTCCTTACCACTTTTAGCTAATATCTTAATGACATGATCAAGCAACTTACTCATCGAATTCTAGATGATGGTGTCCGTCCGTCTGTAAAGTCTTTCCGTCCCGTGCGCCGCGGCTTCCGGTATATCGCCTGCCGTGCGTCGGCATACCAGCGTTCAGTATTACCGTCTCTGAGACGATGCCTAACGTGTGAAGTGGCCGAAATATAGGAAGTGAGACTTGAACTGTCCCTATAATAGTTGTACAGTTTTTAGGAAAACCCATCACCTCTCTTACCATCAATTAACCTGTATTCTGTCCACGAAAAATGTGGACGTTTTGGCTAAAAATCTTAGAATAATAATTTCGAAATAAAACGTATTCCTTTTTCTCTACCCGATTTCAGCAGCAGCAAGTAACCAGTACCTTGATGTCCTCTAGACAATATCATGCAAATCTCCTATGTCGTTCTGCATCAAACAGCAACGGCAGGTGGTGTAAGTGATGGCACGTGGTGACTTTAATCCATATGGCCAATGAGCAGTACTTTTAAGTCGGTGAACATTTTGTTGCAGACTTGTAGTGTCCAAGGTAACGGGTGGACCCTACCAATCGCAATTAAATTCAATATTGGGTAGCAGCAGAGGTGGAAAAACACCAGAATAAAGAACGTTATCCACCTAGATGCCTCGGATGACACCTCAGGCAATGATGGTCACCGCCGAGGTCGGACATCTGTTGACAGTGCTGGGTCGTTCCTGACGGATGCTGTCCGGACGATTTTCTGACTTTTTCCTTGTGAGATCCTGGTCAGGGGTCCTTTATCCAGGCACGACTTAGTAAAGTCACCCGAAACCTAGATGTCTATGACTATCATGGCGGATGAGCACTGCATTAGTCCGAAACAGTAGGTTGACACAATTGCAGAGGACTCTGGTCCTCAGTCAGTGCCTCCTGAACACACCGCGAATATGCGAACATTCGCGCATGCTGGCTAGAAACGTGGACAAATAACGGCCGCACCTAAGCGACGGACGGGGGCCGGGAATGTGTGCCATGAGTCATTACGGCCCTGCTTAATACACAGAAAACCTTCTTCTCGTGTAGCATATCTTTGGGCTGATTTGTGATAGAAAAGGTTTTTGGTGTTCGAAGACACATACTCCCTCCTTGTTTGAATACATATTTTCAATGAATAGCTCAACGCCCAATGGGGGAGCAAAACGACAACCATCTGGAGTTCCCTGGTGTTGTCGTCTCTGGCAGTCTGCGATGATTTTAAAGCCGAGGTTTTCAAGTAAGCGATAATCACCGTCAAAGTGCTTAACTTCGACAGCAACCACCCGTTGAGCCAAAAGTGCGACTCCACAAGGAATCTCTGTTGACACACCTGAAGGCGTTACGATGAAGAGGGATGGGACAAAAGAGCTGTTGCGGTGTTATTAAGTGTCTAAAGTCTTACTGTATCTAGTTCACTTGCGGGTAATGTAACTGTCAGAGAACCGAAAAGATTGTTCCAGGCAAGAATGGCCAAGCACGCACTCGGGGAGGGAATTTGAAGTTGTGGCTTGCTTTGCATAATCCAGCCACACCCTCACCTTGTGAAAGGCAACAGCGGTGTCAGTCACGAGCTATGTGTCTCATTGTTACCCCGGGTCCGCAGTTCATCAACGAACATGACGAACTCTGACCTGCAAAGCAAATTCTTCGGCTCCGTCTGAGTAGCCGTGACTGCGCAATTAAGAGACATAATGCAGGAACGTCGATTGGCCAAATAATTATCATGTTTAGGCCGAACACAGGCAGCGAAATCTTTACCGTTAACGGATCAAACTCGACTGAAGAATCCATTATAGTTTCCACTTAGTAGAGTACTGGCAATGTAGGATCGACTAATTTTAGTAGTTACGCGATGGTTTAACAACTGCGTGCCATAGGTGCTGCACGTTCTCTATGTTTGCTACCTCCGTTTTTTCTTCCTGATGGTGGGCTTGACCAAAGATCCAAAACTTCTGGAGGACAAAATCCTTGTTCCAGTGACCGAATCTCCCTCGCAGTGTCTACACAGATTTTGTGAACTTGGAAATCCATCGACCAGTCCGCCTAAAATAGGTTTGGCAA
This sequence comes from Spirometra erinaceieuropaei, assembly GCA_902702965.1. Lineage (NCBI taxonomy): Eukaryota > Metazoa > Platyhelminthes > Cestoda > Diphyllobothriidea > Diphyllobothriidae > Spirometra > Spirometra erinaceieuropaei. The sequence continues at coordinate 386,685 of CACRXP010000193.1, read as the reverse complement.
GATGTGACTAGCCGCGTTCTTTTCGGTAAAGCAGCAACCCTTCCTGCCTAAAAATTTTTGTCTCTAAATCTGGGCAGTTTTTCCCCCATGGCAAAAATAATGTCAGCGGCAAAGTTGTTTGATCTTTCAAACCTGCTGCCTCCAGCCATAAACGAACATTCTAACGGTGAATTAATGTAAAGAGGATTTCATATGTTTGTACAAGACGGGTTTGTGCGGTCTATTTTCACCTAATGCGTAGTTTTGAAATGGAACAGGCACCGCACCAGCCGTTTGAAAATCTTTTTGTATTTATAGGGCTACGTTGCAAGACGCTCAAAGTAGTAGGATGAGGCCTAGATTTGGGAGAATATTCTGAAAATGATCTGCAAATAAACACGACAAGGTCGTTCGTCTGATGCCCAAGGGTATTACTGTCAAGGGAATCTGTTTACGCGCAGCTAGACTTTGCCAATTTTCCTTCTCTTTCAGTTTGGGAAAAATACTGATCACAGGATTTCGTCTGAAAAATACATAAGCAAAATATTTTTTTAGGGATAACCGTATTATAGACAGTTTTCTTTGGTCAGGTGGACATGCCCGCTTCATTTTCTTTGGTCGTGAGGTTTCATTGCTAAGTCGGTCTTCAAATACGATCTAGGCGATCATCTGCGGAAAAAACAGGCCACATATCTGCAAACCTGCAACCCTGTCTCCTCTGATGGTTTCTACAATCCTTCAAAGCAGCAACAGTCTTCCTTACCAACTAATTGAAAATAACGGAGTTCGCTGGCATCCAAGAACGCCTTAGAGCCCGGCAGCCCCTACGGTCACCAGGAACAAAACAGTCCTTTGTCAAAAAAATTGCCCATGGTTACGTTTGCTGAGCACATTCGAGTTTTTCTTCGCTGGCCACGCACTCCACGCATAGCCTAACAGTAACTTTGTTTCGGCGTCCGCCCCAGAAGGGAAATCAAACAAAATCATTTTACTCTAGTTGCGCGAATCCGAAACAATAAAAAGTAACGATTTTATTCACAGCTCCGTGTATCGTTTTTAGAAATTCTGCTCGGTTGAAATTTTTACGAATCCTAGGAAAATATTTAAACGACGGGTTGTTAATAAATTTTTTTATTTCATTACATGTAGAGAATTAAAGATCACGTGCAGACGCTGTCAAGGCAGCGAGGAGGGTGGGACTCCTCCACTTTTAGGCGGAACAAAGTGTGACAACCGGACACATCATTTACTTCTAGGATATCGAGATTATTGGATGAGAGAAAATCACCATGATCAGGCAGACTCTGGAGTCCTCGCATCCACGCACGGTACTTTCAACTCGCTTGTGGGCCCCGCTGCAGCCTACGAGTCGCAGAGGTCCAGCCAAGGAGATCCGCGAGTGCTGGTGAGAAGACCTCAGCGGGTCGTGGAGTGGGCACTAGCGCCGAGGTGATAGTTGTACTACGGCGATGGGCAAGCGTCCTCAGTCGACTCGTCCCTGACGTCGATCTGAGACGAATCGACGCTACGAGGTGAAGGAAAGCATTCGCTGCAATGACACTCCGAGGCGGTCGCCCAGCCTAGAAAGATAGCTTCTGGCCAACAATCATTTATTAGGTGGTAAGGCCACTAAATGCTATGGGACCAAAGTAAGCCACTTTTATTCACATCTAGAATATTTCGTGGCCTAAAAGACTGCGAGCATAAAGCTGTTATTCCATTCCTACAGGGTATCCCTTTCTTTTTCATCCATCTACATTTACTGGATCTGTAAACGCTGTATAAGCGTTAAGGCAGAACAATAATAAGTCGCCTTAACATACTGACGGGCCAGTGTTAAGCAGCATAGCAAATTTGCTGTCGCAGGCAAACCTGATCTACTTCGGGTTAGCACGTTAAAGGACAAATTTTCAAAGTATTTATTAATGTCGCTGAATGCGGTAAGTACAGTTATGGCTACTTGATAACGCAGGGAATGAAAACGGCGGAATCGGGTCCATTTTTGGATCATACCAGTTAGTGAAACTTTCATGTGGTGACGGTTACTATGGTGGTTCTACGAGGTATAATCATCTCATATTCTCTACTTAGACATCTAAATTTGTCTGTCTGCTGAACAAGAAAAATATGCCTTTCCTTATGTCAACATGGCGGCGCTGAAACGGATCCAGGATCAACTTTGGTTTAATGAATACTGACGTGTACTTATCGAAAAAAGATGAAAATTGCCAACAGTAAGAAGTAGGTTTAACTATGATTTATCCGTTTGATCCTAAACTCTTCAGTGGCACGTAGCATCGTCAGCTAAATCGAATTCTTAAATCAACAGTATAAACAAGTTGCCACGTCAGTTCACTGACAGCGTGGCTACCCTTTCACTTCCCCATTATACATACCATAAAATCCGGACACGCCGATCACTATTAAATGTGGGCAAGAACCCCTCTTAGTATGGTTCGCAGAAAGACAAGGCTGTCTATAGTCAACCTCCTGTTAAACGTTGATTTTCTTAATGCCATCACTTAAACCGACGTCAAATGAGTGCCGAGTGCGATGGCGCCGACCTACGCAGATGAATGCGGTGATATTCAGCCCACCAAACTCGGTCTTGCAGGCTCTAATGGACTTTCAACAAGCCGTGCCGGTAGTGCGGTTCGAGTGTAAGAGTTACGTGAAATAACTTTCCCATCGCATCCACTCTTCCGTCTCCTCCGTTCTGATAGCCTAAACACTTGTGAGGATGACCTGCGTTCCAATAAGACTTATGAATAGTCTGCTTCTCATGGAAAATCCAGTCCGCAATACTTCTCTGGCTGGTATACTGAGGGTTTAACTCAGTGTCCGAATTATAAACAACCGGCAGCAAGTATTTTCAGTTAAAAGGGCGTTCTCTCTACGTGATCAGTCGTATTCACTGTAATTAACAGTATTAAAGTGCATTTTAATCCAACCTACCGGAAGCGTGTGAATATTGAGAGCTTGAATTAAACTCGTTCTCCGCCATTTATACGGCCCCTTCTGATAATTAAATATTTGTTTGGCAACAGTCATTGAGGTAGTCCTGGGTGCAGCCCCAGCTAATTATTATATACCACACACCAGCGTCCACCGTAAAGCGACGTAGAGATATAATTCAACCCAGTGCAGGGCTTGACTATTGCATGTGCACCCCACAAGTCAGGTTTGGCCAGCAATATGTGGCAAATGTAGGCTTCTGTACAGTTCAGTAGAGTTACGCCAAGCACTGTTTCTTATGCACCGTTACCCGCTGGTACGTTCAATTTTACGTGTTAAGTCTTCATCTCATAAAAAGTTGGATCGTCCACGTTTATTCAGAGTCGATTAACATCCCCCGCGTCTGGGAGCAGGCCTTTAGGGGGGCTTCGGCCTCACCCACACCCTACCTAAACAGTTTTTTTAACCTCCCCGTGCCTACGCAGTTGCACACGAAAATGGGCTAGTTCCAGAGTCCTGACTATCCCTCCTACTGTCTCGAGCAGGCCCATGCTAGTAGGCTTATTTGTGTAGATGACTCAGACCCAACCTTCTCCAACCTTCCTGTAGCTAGGCCAGACAAACGACAGTCGACAATGCAGTGCACCATGGATCTGACTGATTTGTTCGAGTGGACTGCAGACACTTCCACGGATATCCCGGATGAGGATGGTGTGGCCGCGCGTCGTCGAAGATAGTCGCTGTCTCCTGCATTCCTACCGCTGACATCTCTCCCGCTCTCGCTCGTGCTTGCATCCTCACTACCGTCGGCACATCTCCATGACCCTCCCCCCACAGCTACACCCAGAGCTAGACCGCCCAGCCGGTAGTCTAGCGGACATTTCGAGACCACCTCCCACTCCAGACGGACTGGTTACATACCCAACGTTATGCCCTTTGTATTGTCGTATCCCTCCTCTTAGGTTCAATCTACTTACATATCTCGAAAAGTCTAGTTGGCAAGCACGTGGTTTCGGTAGTTCTTCGTCAGGTCAATACAGCTACATGAAGGAATGAAAATGTACAAAATTAGCAGTGCCTATAGGGGTCTCAAGGGCAATTAAGTCACTAATACTCATCTTCCCCACGCAGCCCGCATGACGAGGTCGTTGGGTTTTGGCCCTTAGAGCTGGGAGAGGGGGGTAAGCGAGTCTTTGAGTGATGTTCTTGGATTAAGTACACGGAGTACCCATCACTGTCACTAGAGATTTGAGGCGGCATGTCGTCGTCACGTGAGGTTGGCGTTGGCCAAGGCAGAGAGAGCGCTTGTGTAAGGGTTTTCTGACAGCATAACACCGGATTCGCTAGCCGTATAGCCACTACCTCGGCCGTTGCTAGTATCCGTTGGCGTAGGCCTTTAGAGAAGCATTTTGGTGTCCGGTAGACAACCTGAAATGCTTTCTTGGCATCGACATATCTCTTGTAAAACATATTTCATACATTTCAAACTCTTTTCCTGTAATATTCATACGAGGCGTTTGGCATGAGTCTTGACGGCTCAGTTCAGTTCTTCCGTAGAGGGAAAACTACTCCTGAGCACTTTATCGGATTAAGTATGTGCTGTCCTCGAAATCTTTGGCCGCCATAGCAACACCTGGAGGGGGGAGACTTCATTTGTCCCTTAAAGGAAGGTCTCATAAGCAACTACCACAACGCATGGCTTACTTTGAAGAATTTCCATCCAATTAGCTCTGATAAAAGCAAGCGATTGAGGACCCACATTTACAGTCCGAATGATTTGGTCAGTCATTTCTATCCATTCCCTAATCAAACGTCAACTCTCAATGGTCGCATCAGTTAGGCTTTAAAAATGTAGTCATCGCCCATGCCACACATCCGACGCCACATTAGCGGCTCCGACTGGTTTAGGATCGAAGTATCGAGACAGCTATCGGTGGGAACAATATAAGGAGGTTTTCAAAAATCATCAAAAGTTAAGTCGGCTGCGAAACCGTATTCCAAACTTTGTCTGTCTATGTTTGAAGCACTTTGTACGAAAGTCTAAAATGACCGTAAGCCACATGTCTGGGGCAAAAATAACTGTTCCGACCTCCCTCTTGTATATCGTTATGACTGCTGCACCGTCTAAGTAGTGTTTTTTGGCGAAAACTTGTGAATTAGTTCCGGAGTTCAGTGCCTTCACAAGTACAGGGGATAAAATCTTCCTTTTAAGAATTTTAATTTTTTTGTCCCATTTTTCTACCCTAACTACCTACTTTGATGCATGACAGTTTCTCCTTCGCCTAACTTGGTCAAGGTTGGCAGTTTTCAGCAGAATTTTCGCCCTGAAACAGGCGGAAAATCCAATTTTGCATTGTTTCCCTTAAAACGGTAGCAGTTCAAGATGGATAGGCGTGCACAAATCTCAATGTTGATTGAGAATAGACTGTTGATTTCATTAGCAACTGGATGATTTAACTGCGGAGTGGGAGAGAAACGCATCGCCTTACCCGACGATGTCCATCGTGTGCTCCACAGCAAGGTGAAGTAGGTACGACGATTTGCTCATGAACTAGTTTATAGTGAGGGTAGACTTGCTCACCATCTACGGCACTCTCCCCTCTCCCCCCACCTGAGCTCGGGATCAAGACATAGAGTCAAGAAGACGCCTCATTACAAACTACTTCACGCACAAAGTCACCGCTTCGCTCATTCTGTGGA
>CACRXP010000193.1:342305-364956 GCA_902702965.1 Spirometra erinaceieuropaei | reverse complement strand
TGTCCTGCATGGAAGTCGGCGGACTAATCAGTCAGCAGAGAACTATTGTTTACTTGTGTCTTGACACCGGGCCCAGGCGGGGGAGGAGGAGAGAGAGTAGGTAGATGCAGCGCAAGTCTACCCGCACTATAAACCCCTGCGCAAGTCACCGTCCCTGCTCCCACAATGCAGTCTGTGAGGCACTCGGTGGACATCATCGAAATCGATGGTCGAACTGTCATTGTTTACTTGTGCACCTAACTGGATTCACAGCTCCGGTTTTAAAAAGTGGATGGAACATAAAACGTGCAGCTACCCTCGCGATCACCGATTCCCGCTCTCGGCCGCGGTCCTCTCTTACGCTTCCGTTTTCCTCCTCCTGAACATTCCTAATGCTCGGATCTGTTCTTATTGACCAAACCTACAATAAATGGATGCTTTTATGGCAAGATTTCTTCTTCGCCTTTTGCTCGCTTCGTGTCGTATCTTTATTCTCATTAGGCGTGTGAATCGGTATTCAATGTTACTAATCCTAGTATTATTATTATTACTTCGTTCGGGGTTTATATCAATCTAATTTTTAAGCAGTTAATTTTGGACTAAAATCCCGACCGACTGGTTTTTCGCCCAAAATTGTCCCACCTGTATCTAATCGTGTTCAGGTCTGGTGATCACGCCAGCCATGTCTGGTATCCGGTTGGTTTTATTAAAGGCCTCAACAGTTCTCGTTCGACGAGCAGATGCGTTGTCATCCCACAGAATCCTACAGTATCGCTTTCATTGGCACTAGCCGTCTACCTGCATTTGAAGACATTCTTTGCCACTAACACTATGATGTAAAATTATGGGTCCGGTTTTGCGATTTGTTTACACTGGACTCACACCTGCAGTGACCCACTAACACTCTAGGTATGCTTGATGCTGACGAACTTTGCGCACTGTTAAGGCAACTCCCAGTAAGCTTCAATCTCCTCTCCCGGATTGCCTCTTCGGTCAACAATACCAACTACCTCACTCAGTAGCTCGTCTTCTTAAGGGAGATGAATCTACCTGCCAAAAAGGTCTATCCGTAACTACTGTTCAAGAGAATGCTTGAACGACGCCAGCCCCCCTCCCCCACATTCCGAAGTTTTGCCAAACACGCTTGTCTCTCGAGCTCGCCGTTGTTCACCCGTCGCATTTCAAATACATCAGTCAATTCAGTCTGTACACCAATGAGTTCTTTCCTGTTTTGAAATGAATCACCATTATTTGCCACCTCCCTGGGCCCTAAAGGGCGTTGACGACAAAACGGGGACCTAATTTGCATGAGTGTGAGCGCAATGAAATTGACCTACCTCTTTAGCGGGGGTCATTTTAAAGCTATGGCTGTTGGGGTATTGTTAAACAGCTTTAGATGTACATGCATGCGTGCTCCTTTCTAGAACTGACGAAAGCTGTTAACATTGGTCTGAGGACGTCCTGTGTTCTCTGATATTTTGTGAATTTCGAACGAACCCTATTATCAGACCAGGCCCGGCTGGCTACGAATTGTACTTAGTTGACAGATCTAACCGTTTGTAACGCTGGACGACGGGATTTACAAATTTGCATGCTGATGAGCCGAACTCCTGCCAGTGGCTTCATGCGACGTCACAAAATCGGCCGAGCACGTGTTCAGGCTTTTGGCTGACACGCATGTTGTCAATATGGTGAATCATTCAGTATTTGCGTGCCGTTAGAGACAGACGTTTGTATAGGAACCGGTCTAATTTGAAATACTTTTGCGCGGTTATTAAAAAGATTGCCACCTTGTGGCCCAGAACGAAGGCCAGATGAGATGTTCATGGCAAGTGGATCTCTGTATCTTCGCATATAGTTTAAAGAAACAATCATCACATTGTAATGCCTTCAACGGTGTCGAAGCTAATAGGCGTTTTGTAACTGGAAACTTCATATAGCATTCAAACCGGAGTCGACTGGCTTAGTGTTCAAATTACTGGGCGACCCGCATAAATACAGATTCCATTCATGTGGACGAGCGATGGGGTGTGGGGGATTTCGAGGGCAAAGATCTACCTTGCAACCATTCGATCACTCCTGGTTTTCTTTAGCGTGCTTGTATGGCCGTTTCACGACTTCTAGGCTGATTCGATTAGGCATGACCGCAGCCACAAGAAGTTCTTGTAAGCAATACAATTACGGTCCCCAATAAACGCATCGATGAACTTGGTGAGCACTTCTACTTCGCCCCGTCTCGTCGTCCAGCTCGCCTTTGCGACTACATGAAGCCGTATTCAGCACGCTTTCCACACACCATTAACCGTCTCTGATTGGCGCGCCAACTCAGAGAAAAATGCTCAGTGTGTGTTTTCACGCCCTATACTCCGAAATACTGTCCGTCCTACCTCCTCATCCCCAAACCAAAACGTCCTGCGGACAGAACGGTATGCAACCTCGTAGGCGATCCAGGCCAATTCGGTTCGCCTTCCCTCGGTAACAAAGTATTAACCCACAGAGGAGTTCAGAAGCTGTCTGGGAGGACCCAGTACCCATATGTGGAGAATCGATACCTACCCCCCTAGCGGGGTAGGGGGCTCGAAATTTTATCCGAAAAATGTCCCAACGACGGGACTGGTTATGTAACAATGACAAAGAATCCCGCAACCTGCTCTCCGAGCTGAATAGGCTAAGCACAACTAGTGCCAACAACAGGATCGAAGCCTACTGCAGCAGACGATGGGAGAGACTAAAACGGTTGGCCAACTCGCAGGGCGTGAGAAATCGGAGGATATTCCGCCCAAAAGTGAGGTGCAGAATCTCTTCGCCGCCATCAAAGCAGCCTGCGGCCACTAAGTCAAGGTAAATGCGCCATTGTTTAGCCAGAACGGTACGATCCTGGTATGGGAGAGGGCGAAGATCCTGGAGCGCTGAGCCACGTACTTCAGCAATCTGCAATGCAATCGTCAACCGGCTTCCTCAAATGGGCACAAATGACAACCTTGACCGTCCGCCTTTCATTTAAGAAACAAGGAAAGCAGTTCAGCAGATATCCAGCGGAGAAAGGCCAGGCGCCGACGCAATCTTAACTAAAAGTTACAAATATGGTGGTCCCCAAGCTTGGTGAAAAAGCTTGCTTGACTGCTTCGGCATATGAAATGGCTAGGGTAAATCTAACAAGCCTTCAAATACGCACTTATTTTTCACCTGTAAAAAAGAAAAAATAAACCCGTAAAATCTGCAACAATGATAGCGAAAATCCTGCTCTCATTGTCGCTGCCAAGATGTTTGTTCGCACCTGAGCATGCACGCACCCCATTCCAGAAACATGATGTCGATCCTGGAGACGTCGTGGAACCACAACCATCATCTTCGTGGTCTGGTAGTGGTCGAAAGATTCAAAGATGTGGACCAAACTTTTCAAAATTTTATGGATCTTACGTGAGCCTTCGACACATTGGACCGCGAGGGCCTTTGGAAAATCACGCTGAACTCGGATTTTCGGAGCCGTTTAATGTAGGGATCTATTGCTGTTTTTGCATTTTTAAAACGAAAATGCCATCTTTGCCTATATCGTGCGCCGCTGTGCGGCTGCTGGTTGGGCTCGAGAAAGAGCCCGTAAGGCATATGTGAACGAGTGACTTCCGTAATAACGATCGGTGAGCGCCCTCTACCAATGCCGTCTCAGTCGGCCAGCCGCTGTTAACGATGGTCACCGCTTCAGAAACGTTCTTAGGTGCAGTTATTATAAAATTTCACGTTGTGCTCATCTGACCAGCATATGGTTTGGACAACACAAATTTTTCTGAACTGCCTATTCACACTTATGCCCTACCCTATTGTCAAAGTCAGAAATAGTCAGAGACGAAGACTAGCGGGTGCAGCACGAGTAGGTTGCATTTGATGCATCACCGCGGCCCAATGAGTAATAGGGCACCCTCGGGTTGCCGATCGTCGGGCTACCATCGTGCGTTTCGTAGTTGGTGAGATAATAGACATGCAATCTAACCTCTGTGTACCATCCCTCGGCACATCCCGTTGGACGATTATGCATACTGCAAGGGCAGATCTAACATCACATAGACAGTGCGGTTGGCTGCAGGCACTGCCTAACCTGAGTTTTTCATAACTGGACCAAATGAATTACTCGGATCTGCCAAAAACATCAATTTAGTCAATGTATACCTGGTTGTGAATCCCTGCAGAGTGTTTACTCTTTCTGTCAATTGAATGGTAGTTTGCGAGTTGGCACCATTCTACCTCACCTCTGATGTGCGTCTGACTGCTAAGGCCCAATGATATATTTTGTAGCCTCTATAGTAGCGGGTGCACTCAGAGCACCACAATAATCACGACCCAGTCCCGCTTTAAAGGAGAAGTTGTGCATTCTGTAAGGAAACTTATTGGTGGTCAGAGCCCCCGACGTGCGGCCAGCTCCGGGTCCGCGTGCGCGTCTATTGGCAAAGGTGGTGTGGGCGGGAGTTAATATGCGTCACTCGAGAGTCAGTCGGTATCAGCTTGGTCGGTTGATTGGATAATAGCGGAGATTGTGGGCACCCGTGATTGACCATCCTCGAGGACGGATGCGTTCACGTTCTAATCAAATGATTCCTAGCACGGCGTGGGGGCCAAAGGCGGGAGGCCTATTCCACTTGAGGCGCTACAATCTGTCGAAGGCAGTCGGTTAGACTGTCGTCACGCAAATTATGAACATCCGGAATGAAAGGCCGACGACTGATGACTTAAGTGTGCTCTGTCAATCAACAGGTTAGCGTCAGCATGGGTGCGCATCCTACAGGTACCCCATAAACTGTGTGCCTTCCCCTATGCATGAATCGCTTTTTAACATTGTGCATGAGTCTGAATACAGAACGTCGGGCAAATAAAGTTCTTATTCTCCGGCCCAGTCTCAGTCTCGTATACCACCTTGAACTTGCACTCCGTGCTATGGCCCATACTAAAAAAACAGCACCCAATAGAATGAGTAACGGGGCTCCCTACAACACGCTGAGTTTCAAAGTTGTTTGCGAAGGTGTTCAAGTCATCGGTGGTGTCAAGAGTCTGCATCCATATAGACTTCGTGCCGCCGTCCTCCGTGAAACCCGTCTCCGCCAAAAAGGCGCAGATTTCTTAGTCCATAAGATGTTTTTCTAACGTCTGGTACATGAAACCAACAAGAGTATCAACGCATCTGGAACCCGGCAGTTTCTGATCTACAGGAGAACACTGGAACCTACTCGTCCGGTCTCTTCGAAACGCCTTATGCTCATTATACCAAAAGACATTCGAATGACTTACTGCATTTTTGCGAGCATCGCGGTAACTTAAGCATGGGCAGACTAGCCACTGCGGTCTTCAGGCCAGGCTCAAGTAGAAAAGAGAAATGTTAGACGCTACTACAGAAATCATTGTACTTTCTACATGATAAAAGGAAAAATAGCTGAGGAAAGTTATCTAGGCCAAGAAAAACGCGTGTCCGGCGTTGTCGGAGCAGGCATAAAGGCGCCTTAAGCGAGGAGCACGTCTGCGTCGACACTGAAGTTGACTGATCAGTTGAGGTATCTATGATTAGCCAAAAATCGGACAGACTCTCAGCTTCAGAGCGTGGCTAGACGCGACGGGAACGTCAGGTTGTGGCGACCGAGGATGTTGAGGACAACAGATACTCGATCCGACGAATCAATCAGGAGTAGTTTTCCGTCTATGGAAAAAATAAACTGAGCCGTCAAGACTCACGCCAAATACGCTTGTTCGAAAAGTATGAAATCTGTGTTACGAGATATATGTAAGTAGATTGAACCATAGAGAGGAGATACGGTACTACAAAGGGAAATAACGTTAGGTATGTAACCAGTCCGTCTGGAATGGGAGGTGGTCTCCACATGTCCACTAGACTACCGGCCGGGAGGGGTTCAGCACTCGGAGCAGCTGTGGGGGGAGGGTCGTTGAGGTGTGCCGACGATAGTGAGGATGCAAGCACGAGCGAGAGCGGGAGAGATGTCAACGGTATGAAGGCAGGGACATCGACTATATTCGGCGACACGCGGCCGCACCATCCTCATCCAGGATCCACGTGGAAATATCTGCAGTACACTCGAACAACTCGGTCAGATCCATGGTGTCGTAGCCATGCTACCGCATATCTATAAAAATTCACGGCCCTCTCCCACCTTGCCTCGGTGATTGTTGCACTTGGTGTGATGACTGTTTGGTGGCGTTACTTGCTGCAATTTCATCACGAGTGTTGGATGTTGGTGTGATGATCGCTTGACCATCCGACTCACCGATCCGGGCGTTGGGAACAGTCTTCGGCTGTGCGCTCCCCACGATACTGACTGTATTACTACTCAAATTGGAAGCTCAACGAACAGTTTAATTCCCTTCAAGGGGGTGCAGACGAAATCAGAATACTTAATTTAAAACCTTTTCATTTTGCCAAACACTTCGCGGTCTGTGCTGAACCAGAAAATTTCCCTGGATAAATCTAGAGGAGAAACAGGGTGGGACAGTTTCAAAGATCTCGTATACATATGGAAGTTTATTCAACCATCAATTTAGGTAGTATTAGAAAGGCAAAATATTGAAACCCACGGGTTGATTTGAAACCCCCACCCCAGCCGGCCCTTTGTTTCGTGTTGTTTCTTGCTGTTCGATCGTCGTTGCCGACGATGTCCTCCGTGTGCTCCACAGCAAGATGACAGCAGGCACGGTGACTTGTGCGAGAGTTGGTTTATAGTGGCAGTGGACATGCACAGCATCCAACGCATTCTCGCCTCCTCTCCAGCCTGCGCTCGGTGTCTGGACATAGTCAAGAAGACCGAAGGCGGGAGGGCACGCAGGTGGCTGGTACGATCGGAATCGCACCTAGGCGTACCACCACGCCCCCTTGTCCACAAAAGCACTTAACCAGCATTTTAACCAAAAGCAATGACGAGTCAGAAAGAGGAGGATGAGCGAGCAACCATGCACGAGACCTGTATACCCGACGGGAGTGCAAGCGCATCCATCGGCAGCGAACTAGGTGCATGGGAACTGTCAGCACACACAAGGCTGCCAGAGCCATGGTTTGCCGAGGCGTGGAATAGCATACGCACACAGTCCTTAATGACCACAAGGGTGAGAGACAGCTCTGCATTTAACCTAGTCCGTCACCCTCCGAAGGCCCGGTAGCCAGTCAGTAATCGACTGGGAGGCACTACTCATAAAGAACTTCGACCGTCGATTCCAACGATGTCCACCGTGTGATACACAGTAAAGTGCAGCAGGCATGGTGACTTGTGCGTGAATTAGTTTGTTGTGATAGTCGACTCGCGCATCATCGGCCGCACTCTCTCCTCTTCTCACACCTGCGTCTGGTGTCAAGACAAAGTAAGAAGACCAGAGGTGGGGGAGGGCGTAGATGGCTGGTACGGCTGGACCCGTACCTGGACGTGCCACCACACCCCCACAACTTGCACTTCACCAGGATTTTTCACAAACAACAACAACACCCCAGCAGGGGTCAGAAGGATAACCGTGACTGACAGCCATGCCCACCACCTCTGTACCCAGCAGGAGCGCAAGCGCATCCACCGGCAAGGGTCCAGGTGTCAGGGGATTGCCAGCACATACTAGGCTGCGATACTGGCATAGCACACGCCTTCAGACCTTTTGACCTAGAAGGGCGACTCATGACCCTGCATTTAGCCTGAGCCGTCACCCTTCAAGGTTGGGTAACCCGGCAGTCGTCGACTGAGAGTAACTACCCAAAAAGCACACGTACATAACCGAACACTCTCCTCACATGCATGAGAGTGTCACAGATGGCTTGAGAATGGACCGTGACAGCCTGCCTCTCAGCCCACCAGTTCTTCTCCACTCCAAACAACACACGCACAACTGGGCAGACTGTGCGGAATGAGCTGAGGGGTCAGTCGGCTGCCTTGCGAGTCACGGTGCTTGAGACACCGTCTTCGTCCCAGACTCCGATCACACATGCAGCAGAGGAGCCGCATGGAGACGGAACTGAGACGAAGACTTCCCACTTGCGTGGGAGGTGGCAGTAGGTAGCTTGCAGTGGGTGATGTTGATATGCGGTGAGATGCTGGCGAGGGAGGATGTGATGGTGTGGTGCAGCCGACGGTTGTCTACCCCAGGTTTTTGTGGACGCGCATGTAGCCTAATAGACCCATGCGGTGAATAAATGTGAGAGTGCAATGTGGAAAGTGGAGGCGGATGCGGCAAGTATAAATTGGTGCTCCAGACACTGGTTCGCCAGTCACCGTGCGATGGATTGGCAGTTGATCGACCAAGCTGATGTTTAAGGTGAAGGCGTCATCGCAATGAGGACAGGTATAGACCAGACCCTCATCACTGGTGTTGACGGTGGTGGTGTTGGTGTTAGTTGGTGTGTCAGAACCGCGTGTAGTGTTGATGGGCATGGCAGACCCCACAGCGGCATACTTTGAGGTGGTGATGGAGGAGAAGGAGAAGGAGGTCTTCCCAGTTTGTCAGGTTGATCAGCAGGCGCCATCATGCCATCGTGGAGCTAACGCACCATCTTAGTGAATTGCTCGCGATAGTCGAATTTATGTATGATTTTCCTCGGCGCTTCACCATGTTGACGGCTTTTCTCAGATCCATGAAGGTAGAATAGAGGGGCGTTCGCATCTCCTGACACTTCTCCTGCAGTTGACGGGCGGCGAAGCTCACATCCGTGGTTCCACGATGAGGGCGGAAACCTCACTGACTTTCCGGCAGCAGACCCTGTCCCGTATAATTGTTCAGGCGGTTGAGAAAGATGCGAGCGAAGATCTTACCTGTGATTTTCAGCAATGAGATGCCCCGATGGTTGTTAGAGAGCTGGCAATTACATTTCTGCTCGTAGAGATGGACTATTGTCGCGTGCTTGGGATCCTGCGAGACTTCTCCTTGATGCAGGCCATTGCCATTCGAGCCGACGAGACCATGGGGACCTGGCACTCATCTCCAGACAGCATGGTCTGTGCCGACACGGATGTTGAATTCACCAAGGACAATCAGCTCCCGAAGAAATTGTCGCCGGCACCCACCTCTTCCAGTTGGCTGCTTGTAGAGATGGACTGTTGTCGCGTGCTTGGTATCCTGCAAGACTTCTCCTTGATGCCACATCTCCTGGACGAGCGTCATCAGATGTTCCTTAAGATGTCAGCCATCGTGCTCGTAGATCTCAGCAGAGATCGCGTCCTATCCAGGCGCTTTCCCACTGAAGGGTTGCTGAACGGCCCTGATGGTTCTGTGTCGAGACGGCGGGAGGTCGAGTTCGGCGTTGGTCTCCACTTGAGGTAGACGGGCGATGGCGGCGTCGGAGATGGTGTAGGGAAGGTTGAGAACGCCTCTGAAGAGTTCGGATCATCGCTGCAGAATTCGTGTCTTCTCAGTGAGTAGGGTACTGCCGTCGACGCTGAGAGCAGGAGCAGTGACTTTGGCTGTGGGTCCGTAGACATCCTTAATCGCGTTGAGGAGGTTCTTCCATTCGATGCGGTCCGCATACCCTTATGTCTCCTCGACCCTGCGAGCCGTCCAAGCATCCTACATCTAGGGTAGCCGCTATTGTACAAGGCGGCGACTATGGAAGAAGGCTGATTTGTTGTCGCCGGTGGGCGGTTGATGTAGGCTCTGTTCAGGCGGTTCTTCTTGGCGAACAGGTTGCTGATGGCGGCGTTGTTGCCACCGAACCATTCCCAGTGTTGGCGATGTGCGCGACCGAGGGCAGTCAGGGCCGTCGACTGGACTGTGTCCCGCAGTTGACATCATCGGTTCTCCACAGATGCGTTCTCATCGTCTTCGGCGGCGGCAGCGGCGGCGGCGGTGGCGGAGACAGCGACGACAACGACGACTGGAAGTTTGGCTGGCCGTTGAGCTAGCTCATTGCTGAAATTAGAATGGTAAGCAGGCAAACACAAGAAAGCCATATCCAACTTCCCTGATGGTCGCTTTCCTTGAGGTCTCTTGTGAGGCTGCAGACGAATCCTCATCTTGGAGATGACAAGACGACGGTCCGTCCACCCGTCAACACCCGTAATTGCCTTTGTCACCAACACGTCCCGCTGGTCTCGAATCCGGATGAGGACATGATTCAGAAGGTCTAAGTGTCACAATCGAGAGTGCATTCAGGTGGCCTTCTCTCGCGTCGGAAGGCAGAAGAAAGTGTTGGTCAGGATGAGCCGGTGTTCAACGCAGGTTCGGAGGAGGAGCAGGACATTGTCATTAGAGTCGTCGAGACCATGGGGACGCAGCACTCCTCTCCAGGCAGCATTGTTTGTGTCGGAGCGGGCGTTGAAGCCACCAAGGACAATCAACTTATCCGCCTTCGGCACAGTCGTCAGAAGTGCGTGCCGGTCCTCCTAGAATTTGTTCCTTACAACGTCAGGGCTGTTCATCGGAGGAGCGTAGACGCTGACGATGGTGGCGAATTTGCCTCACCCCGGAGAGGCAGGCGGAGGTTCATAGACAATCATTACCTGCGGCAGGCAGGACAGTCGTCTCACGATGTCGCTCCGGATGGCCAAAGCGACACCCGCGCCACTTTGTTCTGCCCTGGGGCGATCGTCCCAGAAGAAGGTGTAGTCGGCACCCACCTCCTCCAGTTGGCCTTGTTCGGAAAACGGGATATCCCTGAGTACTGCGATGTCCACCTTTTAACGCGCCAGTTGCTGAGCCACTAGTCCCGTCCTTTCGTTCCGTTCGGTTGCTCTTCCGATTGTCTAAATGGAGCAAACATTCCAGGCTGCCAGAGTGAGCGAACTCACCCTATCGGCCTGGCGAGTGGAACGGGGGAGGAGGATGAGGAGGGGGGGGAGAGAGAGGGTATTGCCTCTGGTTTGATTTTTACGACCGTGCATTTTGCGTCGGGGGCCACGTTCAGCCTGCAGACGGCATGGGTCACGTGGACCCACCGCTGGACACTTCTTCACCGGCACCACCAATAAAGCACACACACACACACCTCACATACGTGAGGATGCCAGAGGTCACGTAAAGAAGTAGTCGCTGCAGCCTGAACCTCAGCCCATTAGTCTGCCGCTCCACACAAACACACAACTCGGCTGACTGCATGGATTGAGTTTAGGCGTCAGTCGGCAGCCTTCCATGCCACGGCGTTTGGAGCACAGTGATAGTCTCCGACTCGAATCACACATGCAGCAGAGTAGCCAAGTGAAGAAAGAAGAGGGGGGAGAGAGAATTTGTTGTTTCTTGTTTGATGTTTCCGACCGTAGGTATTGCAGTCTGCGAGCCACGGTCTGCGCGCGGATGTCGTGAACCCAGCATTTCTTTAGGGCACCTCTCATAATTTCCTTTCCCACCAGGGGTAACCAGTGCTGTACCTATACAGGGCTACTTATTCGTCCCATACGGCTTCCAAACTCCACTCTGGGTCATGGACTGGTTTAGCGAAAGAACAACCGATTGGTCTGGACCGTCTGCGTGATTGTGTGTCGCCCACGCCATAGGACCTGTCGACCGTGAGAGGGGAGAGTAGAGTAATTGGTGTAGAGGGAGGTGAGAGAGAAGGTAAGGGGGGAAGATGGAGAAGAACAGTAAAGTTACCGGGCCTGGAGACTCACCCAGATACCCTCACCTGGTTTAGTCCACCGGTCAGGTCGATTATCAGTGTGTAGCTGCTAGGCAGAGACTAACCTCGTGGGCCGGGTGCCAGTTAATAGACGCTAAGCACAGTCAAAACCTGCAAGCAAGTGAGCGGCCTATTACGACAGCACGCGAACCCACAACTGGGCATCCCTATACCTCGTCTAGTTTAATAGGCTGCCAATTACAAGCTGTCTGGGACAACTGCTCCCGCACCTCGTTACAGCATTATTCTACTGTTCACATATTGTCAAGCTACGGTAATTCTAAACCCTGTATTTGACTGAACAGCCAACCCACCTAATGTCAGAACGGCGACCGACTAGTCGCCACTGCTAAATTGACTTCTAATCTGCATCGCTCGACGGTGCTAACCCATCGGGTCGATGAAAGATGCCTACGTCCAGGTAATACGACCTGTGTTCGTTTTCTTAGCCTACTTCGTTAAGTTGGGAAAGGCGCACTTTAAATTCCGCATAAAACTGGCGGCATGTTAGCTCGCAGAATGCATTAGTCGGAATGCGGTGAACCATTATGAATTCGCCAGTGCCTCCAGCGCATGTGTGTGGTTAACGTCAAACGGAAATTCATGCGAAGCAATAATTGCCTCCTATAAACTTCCCATTCGACCAACAGGCTAGGATAAGCTATGGTAACCCAGGAAGTGGGTATACCTCTAGTAAACGCAGAAATCAGGACCTCGTTCAGTTTTAGGGGAAAAGACGCTAGCAGGAGACCTGTATTCTGTACAGAAGCTTGGCGGTGCTCCGAACCCTCAACGAAATGCCGGCCGTTGGCTTGCTCGCATGTTCCCCCCAAGGTTTGTCACGTGAACAATACCCAGTATCGACCGCTCTCGAGGCTGCACGTGCGCCGTTTCACCCGCTCGTAAGTCGCGATGGCGCGATCCCTAGCATGGCGTATGTGCCACAGGCGGAAAGTGTTAACGCGCTTGAGGCTTGGTGTTTAGGTAGGAGTAGAGAGACTCCGACCGATACGGAGATACCATTTTTATAACTTATAGCACATTACTCACCAAAATAACTCTAGCCCCATGAAACAATTACGACACGTTCAACATCGTACTCCCCCATCGACAGTTCGACTGTTGCTGGCGACGACGCTCACCCGGTGCCCCACGGAGCGGACGCGGGACAGCGACTTGGGCAGGAATTGGTATCTAGCGAGGCAGACTTGCGCAGCATCTATCGTACTCTCCTGTCTCACTCGCCTGGCTCCGATGGCAAGACGGCGCCAAGACGACAGGCAGCGGGCCAGAATGCAGAGGCCGACAGGGCTAAACAGGCCGACCACGCGTGCCGCACACGACCTGGTCTCCAATACGTGTACCAGGCACGCATGCGAGGAAGCGGCAGGGACTGAACGCACAAGAGAGGCTGCACTAAGAATGAGCCATTGGGTCTGACTCTCATTCATGAGGAGGACCCAGTTATACCCATCAGCAAACAGCCTTCCAGACTGTTGTGTATGCAAAACAGATGGTCAGTTGTAGACAGGGCGTGTACTGGGTACGGGAGGCGACACAAGTGGGGAGCCCTGTAGACACGGCTGGGCAAGGGGAGGGGGAATGTCATGGGTTGAAGGGTGGCCAATCAGTGCCAAGGTTGTCTGGACGGGGGTACACGACCTTGGTCGCGCGCATGTGGCGTGGTGTCTAGACAGTCCGGGCAACGTACTCTGCACAAACCACGACTTTCAAAACGTCATGATTTCCATTGGTGGGGAATGCACTGATGTGTCGTATGAGTGGATTCCCAATTTCGACCTCAATCCCTCTTCCCTCCATCATGCGACAGTCCGAGCCTGTCAACCGGCTTAAGTTGGGTTTAGGCACAGTGACTGGCGTGGCGTGCAGCCATGCCTAGGTGTGTCACTACATCCTCCTCCCCCATGTGCGGCAGTGGTTTTGGTTTCCCGTGGACTCCACGCGGTCAGTTTAATGCAAACCGTGATCTATCCTGGCCCCGATTTCGGTACAACACATGCGCAGAGCGGCTGGTTGTGGGGGCTCATTTCCACACATATGATCATGCCCAACCTAGCCGGTCTCCATGGTGGCGCGGATCGTACCTCTCCCTACCCGACGACCTGCGGCAGTGGATATGGAGAGTTCGATCCCCTCTCAGTTCCAATGACACAATCCGAACCCAATGACTTGGCAGGCTGTTCAACTGACCAAGTCTATAAAAAAAACTCGGCGGTCACGGTGGTATTCAAACCCACGAGAGTGAGAGAGCTCCGGTCTTGAGTACAGCCAACGCTTCAATCTTCTGAGCTATGAGGTTCAGATAGAGAGCCATAGGTTTATTCACTTCCGGTGCGGAGATCACAATCGAGTCAATTGACTTATTCAAATGCGCCAAAAAGTTGTAAAAGAGTAAGTCTCAGAGTCAGCTGGTGGATTCTACACTGACTACTTAGACGGTTAGGTTACTGCATCAGAATTGGTTGGGCGGGTATCTTGGACCAGACATGATCAAACTCACGGCTTATAGCCCAATTTATGAGGGTGTTTACTGCATTCAAACACTTCTCTTGCCGCCGTAGTTTCTGTGCTACCTGGGCCGCATTTTTTTTGAATCAATGAAATCTGTCACTAACGTCTCGCATGTCCTCTTTAGCCCTTGCATCTGAACACTTACCCTGATAATTTATTAGTAACTCAAACTACTCGACTAATGCTAACTAAAATCAACACCACCGGCTTTTGGGAAACTCTGAGATGTTTTTCACGAAAAATAACGTCCGTGAAGTTGAATCCTATAAAACCAAACTCATCCCGTATTATGTCGTATACAGAGGAACCTAGCAGGAAGTTACGAATCCTCACTCTCACATTTCGTGTGATTTTCTGCCGGATGCACATGCACGTTCACGTTTAGTCACACGTCTGCAGGATTTTGTATGTTTACTCATGCTCAGCGTATAGCCGATGGCCTGGCCACGAGCCGATTCACCCCCGTCTGTCTTAAGCTACCCTGTTTCGGAGTCAGTGTAATCACACGAGAATCATTGCAATGTGCATCGTAGATTCGCATATTCAGACCATTTTATAGCCCACAGAATGTGTAGACTGAGAAAATGAGGGACGAGCCAGGTTAGGCCGACTTCGGTAAAATAAATTTCAAAAAGAACATTTGTTGTGGGGAGGCTCGATCTGGTTTACGCGCTGAGATAACGCATAAACCGGTTCAAAATTTCTCTCACGCAAACAACGGATGAACTTCCTCGTCTGCATTTCAGGAGTGTCGGACCTACAGAAGGTCTCGAAGGGGGGCGGGGGGGAGTTCAGCTAGTTGTTTATAATTATGGTCAAAACAACTGGTCTGGTTTCAGGAAACAGCATCTTTCCCATCCAAGGTTGCGTGCATGTTACTGACGTTCCTACTTGTCCAACCAACCTGTCTTCCCCGACTTCCGATTTGGGAACATTCTGGTTGTCGGCAATTACATCTCGACAGGAACTTTGAGAACAATTCATTCCACGGAGACCGTAAATCGTGGTAAGTAACCAGAATTATTTTCCGCCAAACTAGCGATAGCCATAAGTAACTCGTTTTTTCTCAAAATATTTTTAAACTGAAACCTAGCTTCACTTTTTCAAACATCAGACAGCCTACTGTCTATAATTTTGATATTCTCTCGGACAGTTTAATGAAGAAAAGAAGGTCAAATGATATAGAAGGGGTTCTCTTAAATTGTGATGTAAGAGCTCAAAAACAAAGACTGAAGGCTTGTGTTGGAAATCGGCCAGACGACCTTAAAGATGAGTGAGCTAATGGGTCAAAATCCCCTTACGCTCTCAGCAGGTCTCGACTCAATGCCAGTAAAGCGTGTGTCTGGCTTGCGGACAAAGTTGATCCAGGAAAAAAGAGTGGAGCATTTCTATCCCCCTTAAAAAATACGGAGGACTTTTCTGCTGCATATTGAAGCAGTTTTCGTTAGCTTTGCTTACTTTTAGGTTCCCTTCAGGCAAAGGTGTCGTACTTTCTCTGTTTAATTGACTGCAACTTCGTCCCGAAATATTTGAAACCGTCCACTTCTTAAAACTGACAGCCACTAATCTCCAAAGGTGCTTTTTCCTTCGGTCAGAAATGCAGTTTAATAATACGAGAGTTTTGGGAATGCTAATCGATAAGCCGACTGATTTGAGGGCCTCATCCACCTGAGACGCTGCATTCCGGAGGCCATCGGTAACTTGACGACAATAAAACAATACCGGTAGCGAAGTCAAGATCACTCGGTTGGCACCCCGGCGCACATTCAGCAACATCAAAACTGCATAGAATACTGCTGAGAATCCAACGAATGGCGTAATTGAACAGCATGGAGTTACAGAATGCAACCTTTTCGAAAGCCGGACCAAATGTCGAATAACTAGAAGAAGGCATTGTGCAACAAGACTCTTACAGTGTGGAGCGATATCAGGCCGTGACCACGGCGAAGATGTTTGCCGGCACGACCCGCGATGAACGTCATCAATGACGCTAAAAAAGTCAAGAAGCCAGGTGACCACCGATTGCTGGTAGCCTTAGTGGGATTCGAGAATGTGCTCCAGTGTGAGTATCTGGTCGGTGCACTCATGTCCAACTTAGAACCTGGCTCACTTGAATCCACGCCCAGAGTCGCGCACGCTCTGAATTCGCCTGAGAGTAACCACTGCAAACACCTTCCAAGCAACTTCAACGAGACTTGTGCTGCGATGGTTCTCGTATTTTGCCTTTTTTGCCTTCCTGAAAACAAGCCCGTAGATGGCCCAGCTCCAAGCGCCAGGAATGTTCACCCGCACCTGTTCACTTATCTCATGGAGCCACGACGCTCGACTGTCGACATGGGACTTGTAGACTTCAGCAACAATTCATCCGCTCTAGGCGCCCTGCTGCTACACAGCCTCAGCACTGCATTAATGGTTATTTCTGAGAAATTGGGAGGGGCATGTGATATTGCATAAACTGGGGCGAGATGAAACTAAGCTACGGAGGTGAAACTACTGGTGGGTTGGTCCTCGACGTCAAGGACTGTTCGAAGTGCTCACGCCAGTATTCAAGCTTGGCCGAGTTGCCAAGATTAAAGCCACCATCCACATCGCGAGCTGGCGCTCGATACAGGGAACTTATCACTAACTTGGTCAATCAGTCGGTGGAACTTTCGAGTGTCACCGAAGTTTGAAGCTCTCCCCCTGCAGGTGTCACTTCCGTTCAAGAGTACCTGCCGTCATCTCTAGCTGAGATTGACACTATTTCCCAAATTTGGTGAAGGGGATCTTCATTGTGGGACTTAGCTCGAGCTGTACGGGCAGACGACCGTAAAACGTTAACTTTAAGTCCTGACCCCGTTTAAAGGAAAATAAATCTTTTTTCGCACCACTAAGTTGTTCGTGCGAGTCAGTTCAACAACCTGAGTGTTTGTAATCCGTTTTTAATACTCGCGTTCAGCAATCTCCACGGCCAGGTAGAGTTAGAGCTACTGACCCTCCTTGCTCGTTATTAGACGGTTCAGGTTGATGCACTATACAGCAGCGGCAATGTGGGTAGTACACGAGAATAAGAACCATAATCAGCACCCGTACTCTTTCGATGGCGAAACTCGATGGCGTCAAGGACGAATTCTTCGAGGCCTTACACGCTCCCCTTGTGATCTTGTCGAAGACGGACAAATCGATTATTCCTGGTGGCTTGAGTGCCCACGTCGGTACAGGCCACTACAGTTGGGAGGGGGTGTTGGGTCTCCACGGGATCGGTAACTGCAACAGCGATGGCCTCATTCATTTGCAGGTCTGAATAGGCTACAATCCATTTCTCAACTACACACTGTTTTGACTTCCGATTCGCGAGTAACCATGTGGATGAACTTCTACAGCAGTGCGCCCAGTTTGTTACCTTGCCCCCTGGCTTACTATTGGAGCAGGGAGAAGGCGAGGAGATAGAGTGAGATGGATTAGTCGCATGCAAGCTTCATTAATAGATTCGCGCGCGATTCGCTGCTGGGCGCACTTCGTGGGACGACGCTGGACGTCGCTGTGCAGGACAGTCAAATTGTCGTAATCACTCCATTAATATGTTACTGTATTCAGATGGCGGACCCTTTTTCTTGCGGGCTCCTTATCTGCTAAAACAGTATACCTGCAAATTCAAATTGAGGTAATGCCCTTAACACTCGTAGGCAATGTGTCGTGTGAATTAAACTGCCTGCTCAGAACTCACAGGCGGTTGACTTTTCATCTGCGGTTGTGATTTTTTGCTCAGTGTATTCCCAGATTGCTTCCTACCTTAACGCAGGAAACTGACAGTTTTGCTTTCATGCTCGTCTGTTCAAACTTATAGCACACAACAAGTTCTGGGTATTAACGTATTGTACAACATTATTTTACGCTTTATTTTAGGAAGCAACTTGCAGGATTACGGTAAATTATTTTTTCGAACAAGACGGTTTTTCGGTATGCCTCATCATGTGCGCTGATATCTCCACTGCATGGGGTTGATAGATTACAAGCCACACCATCGTGCCTGAACCGTTTATACGAGCCCTCAGTCTACTTGAATTTGCTTCTCCCGTCACGGCCTTTTGAGTGCGGACTCGTCCATGCCCTGAGATAGGACCAGTCTGTAACATCCGAGTATTGTCTGGATGACTCTTTCTTTTTAGCGTGAGTTGCTAGCGAGGAGAGCATCACATCCAGGGAGTCTGTAAAGACTCCTCTTTGTGCTTTTTTGCGGCTTTTCTTCCTTCATTTTCGCGTACTAGACGTGGCCTCTTCAACTTAGAAATAAAGCAATTTTTAGGGCTTTATTAGTTTTCGTTTCTATTTCCCACTAAAAAGCAGCAGAGCTCCGCAAGCCTTTGAAAGAAAATGAAGATTTTCACCGATTACCATACTCAAAAATAGGGGGAAAAGCATCTTTGCCTGTCCTGAGGTCTGTGCGGTCGAGGGATTCCTTGCAAGCATCTTTTATAATTCAAAAATAAAGACGCGTTCTTTTCGTTCTTGTCTAAATTCGGCTTGTAAGTCAAGTCCAGGGGTAGGACGCGAGACAAGGGGTCTCCGTAATAAAGGTGGCCTTGTGCTAAATCCCAGAGAGATTAGGGTTGGGTTTAGGACATGGAAATAGATGCCCTTCCTGGAATTTGGCCCCGGGCTACCTACACTGCGTCGGAGGGTTCCTGTTCCAGTGTCTTTCCCCAGATTTGTATCCACATTTATATCGCAGTAGTTCCATAAGGATGATTGTAACTTATCAAGGGTTTGACTAACCTTAGAGATTCAATTATGAAGATATGCAAAATCTCACATAACAAGGTATCAAATCCGCAGCACTACGTTTGGCCCCTGATTTTTGTACATAATGTCGAATGGTGCGTAGTCGCCACAATAAGAGGGACCAGGATTTACTTCAGCAGTCTTCGTAGGGGCTTTCAAAGCCAAATGTCACACAGATTAATCCCAAAACCTGTCCCGTGGACACGCAGTAAAGGCCAGAATTCCATGTAGATTGAGATAGCCACCACCAACACTGTTTTGAGTGTTTACGAGGGCGTTCATTTCGATAGGCGTCCATTTGAATTACGATATGTGACTAAATCGTTTCGGGCGAGAAGGCAACCCATATTTAACGTAGTTGTCCGGTCCTACCCAGCTGCTTATGACTTCTCCAGTAATTGTGAGTGAGTGTCGCTGATATGAAGTTTGCCTTAAATATTCTTTGTCGCTTTGCATTTGTTAAAAGAGGTAAGATACCTTCCGCGTCGTCGAAACGCCCATGTTTGTGGATGCCGACGCTGTTTTGGTTAGTGTCTAGGGATGTCTTAAAAATCTATAGTCTGTCCCACTAGCCCTCCCCATGGTTCTTGACACTACCTGTAACCTGCGGAAACCTGATTACCGTCCCATCTGACCGGACAAATCTAAAAGTGCAGAGCTCATGGGTCTGGGATTTATGACGTTTAAAAAGATCAGACCGCCTTGCTGACAAGAACTTTATTACTTCACAGTGTTGGAATTATTCTTGGATTTCCTAGGCTTTTTAATTCAGCCGATTCCGTAGGATCGCCACAGTCTCTGTTAAGACCATCATTGACAGATGATGATTGCAATTATGATTGCCTACGTTCTCCTATCTTAATAAACCCCATGAAACGCTCTACGCCGATGAAGACGTGCTTCAATCCAAAACACGAATCACAGCATGTGTGCTTAGAAAGCATCAGTACCATTAGGTCCTGCACTTATCTATCGGTTTGTAAGGACTGGGTATTTTTTAATCAAAATGAACCGTCGAAAAGACTGAAGAGCTTTATTTGTAGGATAGCCTTTAGGTGGGTTAATTTGGTGCAAGGGCTTATATGGCAGTATGTTTGCCTTTGAATGGTGAGGCGGTGGACCCCTACGTGCAGATGCCTCAGGCAGGGGAACGCCCAGACGGTGACAGGTCTTTTTACAGACAATGAAATTTTATGACAAGCTTTTATTTAGAGTTCAAATATGCGTGCTAGAAAAAATTTCATCACATTCCGCTTTCTTCATGACAAATCACCGCCGGCATAACTAGCCTGGTGTTGTGCGAGTAGCGTAACCAGGGACGGCAAAATACTCATAATGCACATAGAAAGGCTGTGCTGTCTGCGTCTTACAGTCTCTACCGATCACTGCTAGACCGCCTGCATTCGGACATACGCCAGTGATATCACAACTTCAGGGAAAACTTAGGACTGCTCAAACTGTCGAACATTTAGCCGGGTCATAGTTATTTAAGTGTTTGTCGCAGGTAGGACTTTGAGTAACGCTGAATTTTGCAGGGATGAGAAAACCTGGTGTTCTTGGTCTTGGCCAGTAATTACTGCCTTAATGTGCGCAGAGCAGTGCGACCGCGCTGAAAACGGGAAGGTGCGGCGGTCGCTTCAATATCATTCCTGTGCGTTTTGTCGCCCACTATCCTCTCCCCCCCCCATGTCACAAAATTCTAACCGTTTACGGTAGAATTTCGCACCCCGGCCATGCACTCCCCCAATCGGGAAGAAGGACGTCTAGTCTCTGATCGGGGCAGCTAAATCTGTGCACCTCATGCTGACGGAACTCCCAGTCGGAGAGTGGTCGGACTTGGGGGATCCTGTTGGAGGGGCAGGAAGGAGGCGTGGGCTGGTGACTAGCAGTGGCCTGGACCAGTCGTCTGACTTATAGCCCCACCTTCAGTAAGATAATGTCCACATCCTACTGACGACTGAAATCACGTGTGAAGCACCCTTATACGCATTTGTTTGAACTGTCTCCAAGTTGATGGACTCTGCTTACCGTTGCATAGAGTAGGCGCTAGCTTTTGTTTTTTACATCCAATCGTGTACTAGATGGTCACTGTGCGCCAATCATGCGTGTCACGCTGGTAACACTGTTCCAGTGAGACTCACGGCCAGAGCACTCTCCCACCGCCGTTTGAAGTCCAGGGCGTGGAATAATGGTCATAAATCAAGTGACACACTCTCCCAGGCGTCTCAGTATAAGTGCCAATTCAGTCTCTGCCGCAGAAGGTCAAGGTCGAGCCGGAGGTTTCAAATTTGAAGATAAGTGAAAGACATTGCTTTAAGTGGTTTTTCTAAGGGACACAAAGACTTTTAGTCTTCCTTTTTCGATTCAATTTCTTTAAGTACAGGCATATTCTTTTAGAATTATCCGTTGCCATTCCCTTTTTGAGTTTCGCTAGTCTGTGCCTGTTGGCTACCAGTCGCATTCTGCAATTCGCACTTTGGGCATTCGATTTCTCTCTAATTGTGTAATTTTTTATGCTGTGAACCTCTCACTGAAATTCGGCCACCTGATCTGTTGGAAGTTTGCTTAATTGCAACTTAAGAGCAAAAGTCACTGGTCGGAGAAAGCTCTCGGCCTCTGTACCTAAGCAAGTATTAACTAAAGCTAATTCAGAAGGCATTACTAGCCATTCGCCACCCGTTATTAACGATAGGCAGATTAATCTGCCTGCACTTTACAAGTGCAACTATTTTATGCTAAGGTTTGGAATTACGCTCTCAATTCTGGGAAAATTGTTCGACGAGAACATCTCCGATGTTCCCTCTCGAGAATGTAAACGTCTTGACTGTCTCGCTCACCTGATCACCGGCGAATCTAATAGTAGACAAAAAGAGATTACAACTTCCTGTTGAAAAGTCTTCCTCGATCCGCACGGCCAATTGATGTTGCAGTTTATTTCCCGTACTCGCGTGAATTCGACTACAAAATAGTTTATGCCAAACGCCTGTCTTCGCGTAGCAAAAATCCTCCTGTTTTAGTTAAAATGTTTTCATCAATCGAGATTGAGTTAATCCTTGCCCCACCGAGATCTTGTTTCTGCGTATCTGGAAAACGCGAAATTTTTCCTTTCTCATGATCTTACTCCCATGGGGCGTACAAGTGGGTCCCTTTGCTCCCTTAAACCCTGATTGTGTCGGCCAAATGCTCACCAACTCGGTCATAATACAATTAGCCGTGAGGATTCAACTAATCCTACTCCTACGAAATTCAACTCTCTCCTCCCCCTTACTCTTGCATCTCCCTCTCACTCAAGCGAATGAACGCCTTCATCTGCCTCCAAATAAGCAACAGTCCCAGTTGTCGTACCTAATCCTCCAGATAGCTCCCTAGAACGCACGAAAATCCGTCTACATCAGCTATACTAATACAGCTAAACTTCAACAGGGTCCTGCAAGTTCTAAATTTAAGTCATCTGAGCACGACCTTCAAATGGTGTGGTCCCAAAACTGAATCCGACTCCGGTCCAAAAGAAAGGTAGCACAAGTCAATTTAGGGGTATGCCGCCTTCTTCTGGATTTACTAAGCCTTTATAGCCCAGCCGGTCAATAAACCCCGCAGCTCCAATTATACCCTCAAATAATTCTCTGTCCTGCGCACCGGCTACTTGCCAAAGCTCTACTATATATCCTGTGAATACCCCTTATGTGAATCGCTTTAACTTGTTTATCCCCCCTCCCCCAGCCTAGTTCAGACTTCACACCTCTCAAGGTCAACTGTTCTCACGTAAGTCAACCTAACTCCTTAGATTTCCAACCTAGACCTGGTGTC